>ML778796.1:188138-216948 GCA_009831015.1 Picea engelmannii | reverse complement strand
CGGTCTTTCAGGAGACACCGAGTAGTATGAGGAAGGGCAGAATTTACCCGGGGGTCCTATTTACGATGGATACGGATCCAACCCTGGGGAGAGCCAAGAAGAGGAAAGAGAAACAGAGGAGCAGTCTGCCCTTTGTTCAGAGCCAGTCAGCAAACAGATCCCCCCCATGGTCCCTATTTATGATGAATACGAATCGGACCTGGGGGAGACCGAACCAGAGGAGCAGAATATTTCCTGTCCAGAGCCGGTCAGCGAGCAGCCACCACCCGAGAACAACGAGCCTACATCAGATGTCCACCACCAACATGTGCTTACCATAGTTATTCAGCCACAGGTGAACAACTGTGTAGCAGAGAATGCTGCCTGTCGCCAATTTTCTAGAATTGGCCACTCATTATATGACCCTGTTAGCAAATACATGGAGTGGCATTTCCTTCATGCCCTGGAGCTACCCACCTTCATCTTCATGGCAGCCCTCAAACATGAATCAAAGGATGTAGCCATTCTAACCTCCTAGTTACATCGACTGTTATCCATCATTAACAGAAGGAAGGAGCTTCTATTCAGGAAGCTTCTTGGATGGCTATGGCGGAAGTTTGCTTTCACCTAGCCCCATGTAAAATATTTTATTAGAATTAGGAGTGTATATAAATAAGCTCTTTCATGCATGTATTTTCTTTTGTTTGCATTTTTATTTTTGCGGCCTAATAAAGACTCCATAGCCCAACGGAAAGGCGACTGGAACTGCAGAAGGAGTTCTTAGAGCATCCCAGGGACGACTCTATACCCCATGGAGCCTAATGTTAGTAACAATTGTGGTATCAGGATTTTAAAGGGTAAGAGGGCCAAGACCTTTCGAGTCTCGAAAAACCAATGGGATCCTAGCCGTTGATCTTGGCAGGACACACGTCAGACATCAGAAGGAGAGTCGGGATTTCAGTCCATCGGAGGATCGGAGTTTCTGGAGGCAGGGAACTCTTACATAAGTGAATCGTGATATGCAATTTCCCGACTGAATCAGAGCCGTCCATCAGCAGAGGCACGTGGCGACAGATCTTGCAGAGTCGGGGATCGGGGAACTGAAAGTCCCACACACATGGCAACAAAAATCCCGATATCCCGATACCCTATTTCCCAATATCGGGGGTAGCTTTCAATAGTGGAAGATAGGTGGCAGGCTATGCACCAAGGAGCTAGCCATCAACGAGTCAACGGTCATAAGCCATCGGGTTTCGGGGAATCACAAGTTTAGTGGACACAAACATCGTGTCGTCAAGAACGTCGAAATCCCGATGAAAAGTTGGACCACGGTCGCACAGGGACAGGTCATATGGACTATGATCTAGCCAGTAGGGGCTAATTCCCGGGAGAAGGAGCTCATCGCATATCGGGATATCGGGGATCTCGGAGGCAAGGAACTCACGCACTTCAAACTCGTGAATCCCGATCCCCGAAATCCTGAAGCCTTGTCGCATACATCCGCCATCTGTCCCTCGCTGCCATGTCTTCTCCCTGTGTCATGCCATCCATGGTTTCTCTGGCCCCTGAGTTCCTCCACCTAGCTCGTACACTTCAAAACCCATGAATGTTGCCACGTGCATTTGCCCTATATTTTTCGCTCTGCCATCCATCCATGTGGCCTCTCCTCACCCTGTATCTACATCCAGCGTGTCTATCTATCCTCGTCCGGTCACCATCCGTTCACCTCCTCATAATCAAGACCTCCAGTCATCCTGAGGGCCTCCATGTCCTAAAGGAGCAGAATCCACCTGGGCTTTTTCTGATCCCAATGAAGCAGTTATTACAGCAGTTGATGGTGGTTGGACATCGTTTCCACCATAAATGGAAAACCAAGGAATGAATGCAAGCTTGTCAATTCAGTCCTAGGTCCTTTGGGACGCGATCACGTCTGACTGAAGTTCACGAACATCCAGAGACTACATGCACAGTAAATGTGAAGACATGTCTTCAATACGATGTCTCGATTTAGCTTCCAGTGTTTTGTTCCAAATATGTGTAGGCATTTTTGCCATTTTGGTAATCTATCGATGGTTGAGCCGAGCTCCCTGGTTGTAAAGTTTTAATGAAGCATTGTTGCTCTGGATATATACGAACTTTGGAGACTTCTTGCCTTATGGATGCCAGTTTCTTTCATGTCTTTGTTTACACTGTGTTAGAGCGGCTCGGAATTGGAGGATCCAGTCAAGCTGTAGCTATTATAGGATGATGTTGTAATGGATCACTGTAATAGTTACGGAGCCTCTGATCAATTTTTGTGAATTCCTTAACGCTGAATGACTTGGAATTGGAGGATCCAGTCAAGTCCTCTTTTAGTCTCTTGAAGCCCTGAACCAGGAGGATTCTGGTTTCAGAGTTTTTCCCCTACAAACCGCTGCAAGCTTGATGCCCATAGTTGTTTGTTCACTTTCTCCTAAGTCTTCCACCTGTTCATCTTTAAATCAATCCACTGGCTGAAGTTAGGATTCTAGACCTCCTCTGTTCTTCACGTACCAGACTCAGTCCTTGAGTTAGAGTGATACTTCCTAGAGCCATTATCTCCATTTGATCATCCATAATAAACAAATCGCGACATAAAACTGATGGGCATTGGGCTCTGCTCCTGCAAGCAATCCAGCAGTGACTTCTGATGCTAACAGGTCCTTCTCCCGTCATGTCAGTGTCATCCATCCACCTCCCATCTCTTGGTCCACATGGCCCCTTTCCCAACTCACCCTCCATCCATCGCCTGCTATGTGTCCCACCTCATTCCACGTCAGCCTCCCCCTAAAATGTGCTCATCACATCTACGCCCCTGCCTTCTTCGCCTTTCACCTTTTTGCCATGTGTCTCCCCTATAACCTCTCTTGCCCCCTCATCGCTTTATACTCCACTCCCCGCTGTTTTGGCCCCATCACTCTGTTCCCGTGCCCCACCTTCCACGCTGGCCTCCACGCCCATTCTTTAGGCCAGTCAGTTATTCCAGGTGGCAGCGCAAGAGGCCCTCCACGTCCCGAAGGTGCCAAGTTGGTCGAGCCATCCCCAATCCCGACGAAGCAGTTATTGAAGCGGTTGGTGGTGGTTAGACATCGTCTCCACCATAATGGGAAGTTCTAGAAATGAATTAAAGGCACGTCGATTCACCGTTGAAACTGTCAAAGAGTTAGATTGCGTCTGACATTAGTTGCACGATCTTTCAGAGGTTGATTGTTAGAAGCCATGCAGACACAAAGCTTTCAATGCCATCTCTCGGTTCCGCTGCTGTTGTTATTTTGTGTATATGAAGGTGTTTTCACCATTTTTGTATCGATCGATGGTTGAGCAGAGCTCCCGATTGTAGATATTTAATGAAGCACTGATACTCTGGTTATGTATGAACTCTTGATATTTCTTGCCTGATGAATGCCAGATTCTTTTACATCTTTGTTACACTGTATTAGAACCGCTCGGAATTGGATGATCCAGTTGAGCTATCGCTGTTATAGGATGATGTTGGTAGGATCACTGTAGTAGTTATGATGTTTCTAGTCAGTTCTTGTGATTTTCCCAGCACTGAGTGACTTGGAATTGGAGGATCCAGTCAATTCCTCCTCAGTTTATTGAGACCCTGAACCAAGCGGATCTTGCGTTCGGAGTCTTTCTTCTACAGATAGTCGTAAGCCTATTGCCCAAATTTGTTTGTTCATTTTCCTCACCAAGTCTTCCACCTGCTCACCCTTTTATCAACCCACTGGCCGAAGTTATATCAAGACCTCCTTTGTCACTTATGTACCAGACTTAGTCCCCGATTTAGAGTGATATCTCATCGAGTTTTCCTCCATTTGATCACCTCTTTCAAACAAATCGTGACATTAAACTGATGGGTGTCGGGCTCTGCTCCTGCAAGCAATCCAGGAGTGACTTCTGGCTCCAACAATGACCATGAGAGTATTAAAGTAGGAAAATATGAAGAAAGTCTTGAAACCTTGAATAACCCTCCACATATAAATTGACAATGGCAATGTGATTTTGTTTCTTTGTCATGTGAGACACAATGAAAAGAAGGGTAATGCTCTGAAAAATATTATAAAATGTTTGACATGGCCATTTCCAACCCCTCATGTTTAATCCTTAAAACTTATTATTTCATCTTCCCAAAAATTTCTTTTTGAATGTTGCACCAAGTTTAAAGTTTTCACATTTCTTGGAAAAGATGCTTGCCACATGTCACATGTCACAAGACTTTCAAAGTTTCATATATGATGTCACAAGATTTTGGAAGTTGCATATTGCATATTCAAGTTCTATTTGTTTCCTAGACTCCATAGCCCAAGAAAAAGGCACTAGGTCTTGCTTGCATTCTCACGTCTTGAATCAAGGAGTACTGAATTAATATATACCAAATCTTATAAGAGAAGCTGAAATTATCATTAAGTGTATAACAAAATTACATTCATAGATATATACAAGCCATAGAAATAGCCTTGTGTATATTATCAGATGAAAAAGTACCCATAATGTCAATGCATTATATGCATCATTACATGTTCATCTATATAATGTACATCTAACTGTCTTATAAAATTATTACCTGACATCATGAATTTCTTTTAGTCTTTTTTTGTGCTTTACAGGTCTTAAGTAATTCACCCATCTCCATGTCTTTGTTTACTGGGTGCTCTTCAGCAGTTGATGTTGTTTCAATCCTTTCACATTGAGTACATCTGGTCTTGTACCCATGGCGTGGATGCTGTTGTGCGGGGCCATCACCTACAAAAATAAAAAATATTAAATTTATATGACCATTTTTTAAATATCATTGAAGTAGTTCATTAATATTAAAAAAAAACTCTGCAATGTAATTATTTACCTCGTCGTCTAGTTAGCACCATTGGAATGGTTGTCGGCATGTTCACTTGATCTTCATGTCGAGGAGGATCAACTATGACATTATTTTCCATTGAAATGTAAAAATTTATAAGTACAAAATTATTAAGTATATGATTAATATATAAACATTTTACCGTCATGGGCCTTAGTCACAGGAACATCTTGGGGCTGCACCTCACTAGGATGGGGTTGTTGGGGATCACCATGATCATCTAGTTGCATTGCACTAACAACTCTATGTTCTCCATTACTAATGGTTTCGTTGATATTGTTGCTCCCCTGATTAAAACAAAGTAAGACATTAAATTACAAACGATATCTAACATTTACATATTTTATAAGTAATGAAAGGTTAATGTGGACTAATTTTTATTTACCTTATCCCACAAATTGGATCTTGGGGTCTTCCCCATGCTTTTCCTACGATCAACCACGGCTTTATAACCGTACTTATAACCAAGTTGGAGGTCTTCCTCCATGGTTTTAGTTCCGAAGTCGTCGCTCTGCATTGCATAAGAGTATGGTTTTTTAATTTTTTTGGCTGCAATTACCTAAAATTTGTAAGGTGATACAAATAATATTCTTAAGATGTTTGGGTACTTAGGACTCGTGACTGTAACCTAGAGTAGCTTCCCTAGCCTAGCTTGTGTTGGCCATGTTTGGAAATCCTTTCTTTGGTTGCCTTTGAAGTTTCAGGCAACCTATCATCAAAATTTTCAAGTATGTTATATATAACCACACTTTTATTTAGATCTAAAGAAAAATAAAACTGATATTGAAATCAAAATATTGTAATTTACCTTGGTGTATGAGTTATTTGTTCTCCTGATTTTTTCAAAATCTTCTCTTTTGCATCCTCAATGATCACCTTCCACTCCCTCTCTGGAATTGAGGGAGTACGCTTATACCTAGGATTTCCTTTCAATCTTCGTCTATAAACATCCCACATATATTTTAAATATTCACCCGCTGCAGAGGTGACTGCTTTTTTATTGAACATGTCTACTCCAAAGAGGCCTTCAAGATAATCCATAAGTTCCTTTTTGAGGTTGGAATTCTGGCAATTCCACATCATGAGTAACGTTGCCCCAAAAATCAACAAGGCCTTTCTCTCTAGGTGCCTATAAAAATGGTCGTTTCCTACACACAAAAAGATATGTTCATTAATTTAAATTAATAATCTAGATGATTTATAATTGAGAAGGACAACATTAAACGATTAAAATATGAATTAAAACTACCTGGGACTCTTGATTGTTTTAATGTAAGTCCATTATCATCGACCAAAAATGTGCACAGAAGGGTCCCCATGCTTGTCACACGTCTAGCTCCAGGAAATGCAACCATGTCAACCACATCACCATAAGCCTCATCTATGCCACCATCTCTAGACTCTGATCAAGGTGTGAATGTCTGGTGGTGTGTGTCATGGATCCTATCTAAATTAGGTGTGGAAGATGGAGAAGTAAATAGTACTCTAACAGTTGTATGACCGCCCGCATCAGGACTCTGTAGTGTCTCTGTAGAGCCACTACTACCAACACCGGGTTGAACAGGTTCCAAAAATGTCTTTATAAAAAAGAAAAAAAAAATCGTGAGATAATATAAAAGTTAAAGAACAAAGTATCATAATTGAACATATGAGTACATTAAAAAAAAAAACACTTTAAATTGTGGTTATTACCTTATATGTGTTAAGTTGTGACATAAGGAGCTTGATCTTTTCTTTGACGTCGGGAGTTTGATCTGGACAATCTAAGAAGCTAGAAAGTTCCTTGTTCACTTTAATGATCTTTTTTTACTAAGACCATCGGATCAATGGATGAATAAAACCCCTCCTCATCGGAAGAATCATGATCAACATGGCTTGCAGACTACATATAATTTCAACAAAAGCAATGTTATTTCAATAAAACTATATAAGCAAATAATAAAAATAACGTAAAATGAAAGTGGAAATTGATAATCATTTACATGTTCTATGGCTAGCCCTTTTCCACGATCATCCCACCACATTATAATATAATTAGAACCCCCAAATATTTAAAAAATTGTTAATGATAACAAAAAAACAATGTTAAAGATAATATTTATAACAATGTTAAAGATAATAAAAAGATATAATGCAATAAGTAGAGGTTTCTTAAAGAGGTATTGCATAAGAACATGCACACTATTAGTCAATGTTTATATTTGATTCAAATGGTAATCCACTAATAAATCTTCCCCGGGAGCTATCTTTTTTATTGTGCACAAGATTACCCGATTCTCTTCACACCCCTCATATATGCAATTTGGTTGTTTGTTTGTTGTCCCAGGTCGTGTGTTGTTTATAAACCCTGCGATATTGATGGAAGATTTAGGCCTTCCATCAATATAAATAGTCACTCCCTTATTTTTATCATTGTTTATTAGTTGTATATAATTTGCAGCGAGTGCATATCTCTGTATACTTCTCATGTACCAGACCAACCGCATCCAATCATTATAATTGTAACACGGTCTGACATAGTCCATCAATTCAATTAATTTATTGTATTTTACAATTATTCCATCCCTGGAAAATTTCCCCAAGCCATGCAGGGAGGATGGTGCAAGGAGATATGTCCTATTGTTGACAACGAAGTCAACATCTATAGGACATAGTTCCTTAGGTGCACATTGTTTCACCAGATGTTTATACCTGAGTGAAACCTCTATGTCTCCTATTCTCTCATCATAATAAGAGCATGATCCTCCTTCGGCAAGAAAAAATTTCATGCATCTACAAAATTTTATTCTAACTTTTTCACCTCTAGTCCTTGTTTGCTTATCATATCTACTAGATGTAGTCGCATCTCCCTCTATTTGTCCTAATCTTTCATCACTCGACGAAGAAATATCTGGCAGGTACCTGTTTGGTTGTACCTTCAGTTGCATGTGAATGTGTTGTTAGTTAGTAGTCCATCATCATCCTAGTTCTAATTTATGAACCTTTTTTTTCTATATTCAAAGTTCTAAATAAAATTTTCATATCTTTAGTTTTGGATGCACAATTAGACTAGGGTGCAATTACCAATATTAGTGGTCAACCACCTAATTTAATGTGATATCCCTCTTGATTTTGGACATATTAAGGACATATTAATGTGATAACACTAAGGACATGATAAATTTATCATGTGGATCTAAGAAAAAAATAGTAGTAAGGTTGTTGTTTGTTGGATTTGTGCAAATTAGAATTATTATAAGAAATGTCCATTGAAGATAAGGGTCAATGTTATGGAGTAAGAAATCCAACCATCAGTTGGTGTGTTGCAAATCTTGGGTTCTTTAGTTGTCAATATGTCTAAGGCAAGCCAAGAGTAGAACTATACAAATATTAGTTTTGTTCAAGATAAGAGTAGAACTATACAAATATTAGTTTTGTTCAAGCCAATAGTAGAACTATACAAATATTAGTTTTGTTCAATCAAAGTTGAAGAATAAGTTAGTTATGGCGATTGTTAACAATAGTGCAAACCAAATTTTTATGTAGGAAGTAGTGGTTGTTAAACTCAATGTGCAGTTGAAATTGGTGCAGTATTTTTTCAAGGCAATAAGATATAGTAGTTAGTTGACAAAGACATGTAGAATTGAGTTAGTTTTTATGCCCTCATGAGCAATTGGCCAAGAGTCCCCGAAATGGTTTGTGATGCGACTTGCAACTGGGGATAAAATGAATATCGAGACTCGGATTGAGGAACCATCGACTCCGATGGATTACAGGGATAGGATTTCAGCTAGAGCACCCCTCACTCATGGGTGCCATGCCTCAGAAGTTGCTTTACTCATTGATTTAGAAAACTAGTGTTTTGCTCAGTTTGAAGTAATGCAACATTTGGATTAAGGGGTCCAATTTATGAAACCATGCCTTGACAGCAGATGGATAATTTTTTCACCTATTCCATGCCTAAACAAGCTTGCAGCATCTCACAGAACTCAAAAATGTTGCTCCGTTAGTCTTTTATGCCCTAAGCGAGAATTGGCCAAGTGTCCCCGAGATGGTTTGGGATGCGAATTGCAACTGGGCATCAAACAAAAACCGAGACTCGTATTGAGGAACCGTCATCTATGTTGGATTCTTGGCATAGGATTTTAGCTAGAGCACCCCTCACTCTTAGTTCCAAACCCTCAAAAGTTGTTTTTTTCAACGATTTTGATAACTAGTTCTTTGCTCAGTAAGAAGCAATGCAACATTTGGATTTAGGGGTCCAATTTACGAAACCATGCCTCATAAGCGGATGGAAAATGTGGTCACCTAGTCCATGCCTAAAGAAGCATGCATAATCTCATGGAGCTCAAAAATGTTTCTCAGTTAGGCTTTTATGCCCCGAGGATGAATTGCCAAGAGTCTCCGAAATGGTTTGGGATGCGAATTGAAACTGTGAATAAAATGAAAACCGAGACTCGGATTGAGGAACCATCAACTCCAATGGATTCCTGGTATAGTATTTCACCTAGATCACCCCTCACTCCCAGGTGCCATGCCTCAGAAGTTGCTTTACTCATTGATTTCAAGAACTAGTGTTTTGCTCAGTTTGAAGCAAACCAACATTTGGATAAAGGGGTCCAATTTATGAAACCGTGCCTCAGAATTGGATGGAAAATATAGTCACCTAGTCCACTCCTAAAAAATCTCGTAGCATCTCATAGAACTCAAAAATGCTGCTCCCTTAGGTTTTTATGCCATCAGGAGCAATTGGCCAAGAGTTCCCAAAATGGTTTGGGATGCGACTTGCAACTGGGCATATAACGAATATCGAGACTCGAATTAAGGAAACGTCAACTATGATGGATTACTGGGATATGATTTCATCTAGATCACCCTTCACTCATGGGTGCCATGCCTCATAAGTTGTTTTAATCATTGATTTCGAGAACTAGTGTTTTGCTCAGTTTGAAGAAATGCAACATTTGGATTAAGGGGCCAATTTATGAAACCATGCCTTGGGAGCGGATGGATAATTTGGTCACTATTGAAGACAAATCCTCCTGCAGACAAGTGGATTCTCTCAAGGTCCCTAACTCTTTAAGGAGAAGACAAAAAAGTGCTTAACGTGGACATTGACTTTCCTTTTAGATCTAATTAATTTCATGTACGAAGAGGAAGAAGAAACATGTGTACCTTTTAATGGCGTTCGTCCTTGAAAAGTCCAATTTGAGATTCAATCCTAAGCTCCTCAATAGGTCTTGTATAACAAACAAAGATACAACGAACTTCCTACTCTATTGAGATTAGCTCAAATACAGATCTATCTTATGAAGAAGACAAGTTCATATTCACAACAAACTTCAAAGGAAACAGGCCAAGCATGAATTTATATTGATGAGAACAAAGTGTTACTTACAGCCATGGATGTAGTGCAGCATCTTCACCAAGCTCTCCTTGTCCATACCCTTGCTCAAATAACCCACATACAAGATGTTGATGCTTCAAATGACATCTCCCTCATGAGATCATAAGTTAGATGCTATTGCAATGTCTCTCTTCCTATACTGTATATTGCCTATGATATCATAGGTTTCATACCTCCAATCTTTCCTTTCCTTTCACCATGAGAAGGCCTCTTTATATAAGCTTGGAAAGACCCAACCACTTGAGAGATATTTGGGATAAGTTGAGGATTTCTCTCCTTTAGTTGAGAATCTTCCCTAAGATCATGCCTTGAGATCATATTTGAATCCAACCACCTTCAGATATTGAGGGGATCTTTCCCTCATTCTTCTCAACAAACCAAATTTCTCCCAAAAAAGGTAGCGCTCCCCCAAAAGGGTCACCATAGCGTTATAACGCTCACCCAAAGAAGGCCAGAGAGTGACAACACTCCCTAACAGTGTATAGGGGAGCGCTCCCCTCCAAAACCCATTTTTGGGTGGTTCTTTCAATGGCAAAAGGCTTGTACTTCTAATAGATTGATTCCTCCTCTTCAAAACTAGTCTTTGAGGTGTCCTAAGTGTCCCTGTCATGTCGTTGGTGGCATGATATAGGAAAGAAGGAAGTATGATGTTAGCAAAACTTATAACACTTGTGTTCATGATGCGACACTTGCGGACAAGATGTGACACTTACAACACTTGTAGTGACGACACTTGCGACACTATCGAAGTGAGTAATTTTGAGGTGTAATAGATTGCCCCCCAAAGTACAAAGTTAGAAGACGTGATGACTAAATTACTTTGTAGACTTTGTTCAGCAAGGGTATAGACACAGAGAAATTAATAGAAGCTTCACAGAAACTTCCAAAAAATATTATGACATGTTTCAAACCCAAGGCAGGCATACCTATTCTTGGGTGATAAAGACTTGCAAGATATGGCCGCCATAAAATACACTGCTGATCCATAATTATATTGATAAAAGGTATAGCCACCAAGGATATAGTGTGGATCTATACTCCTATGACCTGAACTGATCGTAGCCATGAAAAATACATAGTGGATCTACGAGATGACAAGACATAGCCATGACCAATAAACAGTGGATCTATGTAACAGTATATGTGTCATTTTTCAAACGAAACTCCTTCACAACCTAGGAAAAGTACATATAAGAGTGATGACTCAACCCAGGGTCTTCTTACCGATCCTGATGTAGTACGAATATAACCATGTGGATAGATGTCCTGATGTCGAACATGGCAGAAACCACTTGATTACCGGTCAATGATGTAAACCGTTAACAAGCGCGAGGGAAATCACCATTGATGTCAATGATTCCCAAGGTACCCTAGTACATTCCAAAAAATGTGAATAGATTAGTTGTGTTAGCATCAGAAGTCACTCTTGGATTGCGGTAGGAGCAAAGCCCAATGCCCATCAGTTTATGTCATGAATAAATTTAATGGGTAATCAAATGGGTAGAGACCCAAGAAGGTATAGTTTTAACTCGGGAAATCGGGCCTGGTATGTAGAAAAAAAGGGAGTTCTTGATCCAAATTTCATCAGTAAGTTGAGTATAAGATGGATAGATGGAAGACTTAATGAGATGAGTGAGCAAGACTGCCTCGGGCATCACTCCTTCAGTATCTTGTGGAGGAAAAACTCAGAAGACAAGATCCTCTTGACCCAGATTTTCAAAGAACTAAAAGGTGGCTCGACTGGATCCTCCAATTCCAAGCCATTCAGCATTGAGAAAGCACAAGAACTAATTAGAAACACTACGACTATTATAGTGATCCAACCTACATCATCCTATAACAGCACAACTCGACCGGATCCTCCAATTATGAGCTGTTCTAACACAGTGTAAACAAAGAGATGGAAAGAGGCTGACATCCATAAAGTAAGAAGTCTCAAATGCCAATACATAACCAGAGTGACCAGTGCTTCATCAAAACTTTACAATCGGGAGCCTAGCTCAACCATCGATGCTTCAAAAATACAAAAACTGAGTACATATACTTAGAAAAATTTGCCTAACAGAGGCATGCTTGGACCTCCAAGGCATGGCGTCCCTTCAGTCAAACTCAGACGGATATCCTTCGTAAGACACCACCTTAACTGTGCATGGCTCTTGCAAGGGGGTAGCTAAGCCATTAAGTGTCGAGTTAGCATTTGCAGACTTCTCTGGCTAGTCAAGGACTCGACATGGATTCTTTGGAAAAAAATAGCACACAGGACCGTCTCGAGCAGACTACCTGCCAAATCCTCCATACCTTACACTTAATGAGTGAGGAGAGGTTTCAACCACCTCCTCCCACCTTCATTTACTCCTAGCAGGAACCAGGATTGAGACCAAATCAGATTGGCACCTAAAGATCGCGACAATCCCTTATGTGACTAAACTCGACGCTTTTGGCCCCTCTTGCACAACTCTTTCTATTTCCCCAAGTGATCACGAGCCGTGACCCTACGCTTATCCTCAAAGAGATGGCCTAATTGCGTGCCACGCACTCCTTCGAGATGGACAACCTAGATCATTTCGGTAAGATTGTGGGCCTGATTCCTGTGCTAGACACGGCGCAACTCCATTGGTCTCAAATTTCCGTCGACCGACGATCTGCTCCATCGATCGATCCTCACCACTGAATACTGGAGGCATGCGCCCACTTGCATTTTTAACCCGCATTGGATTTTTTGCACTGCACAATGCGCTCATGGATGTGACCTTGAAAAAAATGCATATGATAGGTTCCTTAAGCCCCATTTCTTTGTATTTACGCCACAGGATCGAATCTTGGAGAGAAAACACCTCCTATAAAAGAAATGTTCCTAACAAGTTGAAGTTGAACATTCGTGGAGTCATCCGATCAAAGGTCAATGATGTAAACCCACTGTTGGATGCAAGGAGGCTTGCCATTGAGGCATGCAGGTCCCAAGGTACTAACTGGTTTCTACCTCTAGTTCTTAGATAATGTGTTGAATTCGACAAGAATAGACTCATCACAGGAGGGCCTTGATGTATCCCCCATCAACGACACGAAATTGACACAGAGATGTAAATTGGTATATCAAATGAACATGGACTGACACGGGTATTGAAACAAGATATTTGTGATGGATGACTCTCGAGGCAGATACTTCCCTTGAACACTGAAGCACAATAGCAGAAACATGACATGGACCAAAACACGATGATGCAGTGGATACTGTGAATTTCGTCGGGTGACCCAAAGGAGTAAGAAAAACTCAGAGAATTGGTTCAGTGCAGAGGTTCAATGGATTAATATGTGCGCAAAGACAAAGTTTCATTTTCAAGGGCAACTCTAAGAGTTACTGGTAATGTTCTCAAAAACTGCTAGGCTTGCTTCCTTCAATTTTTCCCCCATCCAGATAGATGAGTACCTCTTTGTAATTTAATGAGCTCGAGGAGGGTAACACATTCTCGATATAACTCAACTTCAGTAAGTCCCTCTTCCTTTGTTTAACGAACTGGAAGAAGTAATGGTTTGGTCCCATATGGGCCCTTCAATGTATGATTGTTTAACGAGTCCAGAGAAGGTAAACTCAGTGGTTTTTCATATTTAGAGAGTATGAAAAAGAACTTAAAGATGACTCCATTGTTGTCCTTTTTCGTAATGTAAGTCTCACGAGGCCGAAAAAGAGATAAATTATCACTCGAAAGACGCCCTTTCAAACCTTTTAACGAGTGTGAAAGGAAGCAAGATCACTCGACAATCTTTTCACATTTAGAGAGTCTAAAAAGAGATTAAATAAAACTCCAGGGGGTTCCTTTTTTGTATATCCATGCGAGCCCGAAAAAGAGATAAAAGGTTGCTCGGTTACATTCTCATGTTTTCGCGAGCATGGTAAAGAACAAAGACTAAGCTCAGTACTCTTCCCCCAGCTTGAAAGCTAGTGGCTTGACTCCAGAATGATCATCAAAGGCTGGAGACATGCCCCCCAAGCTTCAATTCATTCACCGAATTTAAGGTTGTCACCAATTTCTATGCTACATGGAGAAAAAGGATACAGGTGGATGAAATGAGACCTAATGAAAGACTCGACTCGACATCTACGAGATCTGGTGAAAGACTCAACTTGAAGGGAGAGGTGATTGTTTCATTTTTTAACGAGCTTGACACATGAAAAGAACTATGCTCAAGGTTCTGGGTTCAATCCCCAGATTTTTGTTTCATTTTTTAACGATCTTGCGACAGAGAAGAAAGACTATGATCAAGGCCTTTGTTTTATATTTTAACGAGCTTGCCACAGAGAAGAGAAACTATGCTTGTGGCTTCTTCTTGATCATGGCTTCCAAGAGGATAATGGTCTGGAAGGACACCATGTCAAGGGACAAAACTCGATCATGGATTCCAAGAGGTCTTCACTGGATGGAAGAACAATGCTCTTGAAGGAACACATGTCAAGGGCTGTGACAGGGGTAAGGAGATCAGGCTCCAATAATCCTACCGAAGAGATCACCATGTCAACTACCGGATATAAATCATTGGGATTTGAATTCATCGGAGACAACGCCACATAATTAACATGTGGTGGGGGCGATACTGTCTGCATATAAGAACCATTTAGGGAGGTAATCCAATCAGGACTGATGAATGAAAATTGATCAATAGTCACAATTCTTCCATCATGAGGGAAAGATATCACGCGAAAAAGAGTGGATACAATATCTTTCATGGCATAGACATAATCCCGCCTAAGGAGTAAAGCGAAATCCAAGGGGTCTCGGACTACCATGACATCAATAAAGACATTTTTCCCTCCCAAAGTTACAGGAAACTGAGGAAGGGTCCCTAATGGTTGGCTGGTTCTTCTATTAAAAGCTAACAGATTCTGTGTAACCGGCACAAGCTGAGGACAACCCAAAGCATGCCAAGCAACAGAAGACAAAATACTAATGGATAGACCTTCATCTATTAGCATTTGAGGAACGTCCTGACCACAAACTTGTACTGTAATCTAGAAAGGAATGTGAGAGGTAAGACGTGGTCCAGTTAGCGCACCCCAATAAAAAATGATGGCCTCATTACTTGGAGGGGGTTTCACGGGAGAAGGAGGAATTCCCCCCGACACAGTAGATTTTGTATCAATGAGAAAAACGTGGGCAGTATCGAGTTTACTCTCTAGAGGGAGAGTAGGATCAACTAATGGTGGAATTGGATCGACCAATGGTGGACTTGGATCGACCACTTTGGCACTCTTAAAAGGAATAATGGGATTGACTGATGATGTAACCAGAGAAACCACTTTGGCACTCTTCGGATGAAGGGTGGGACTGACCGAGGAAGGGATTGGATCAGTCACTTTGGCACTCCTCAATGGAAGAGTGGGAGTGACCGATGATGTAACCGGAGAAACCACTTTGGCACTCTTCGAACGAAGGGTGGGACCAATCGAGGAAGGGACTAGATCAGTCACTTTGGCACTCCTCAACGGAGGAGTGGGATCAACCGATGGTGGAACCGGATCAACCGCTTGGGTTGCACTCTCTAACAAGAGAGTGGGATTGACCGAAGATGGGATTGCATCAACCACTTTATCAACTGGTTCAACTAAGTACGTGACTAGATTGACGACATGATCAATCATACTGACCGATGAAGGGATCATAGAAACCACTTTGGCACTCATCAGAGGAGGAGTGGGATTGACCATGTTGGCACTCTTCAGATGAAGGGTGGGACTGAACAATGACGGGAGTGGATCAGTCACTTGCGTTTCACATTTTGGATGATAAGTGGTGATGATCAATGACGGAGATCAACTAGACTGACTAGGGATGGAACCAGATTGACCAATCCATCAGCTAACGAGGGGTTGGGGGAAAACCTACGATAACCAACTGCCAACTGGAAGTTGAATCTTTTCCAAAAGAGAATAAGCCTCATCCATACGAGGGAAAAGGTGAGAGTAATGATCACCTTTGCATAACATGCAAGGAAACTTGACAGTTGTCTTCTTCTTACCAACCTTAACGTCACTAGTTGACAGGGCATCACCAGCATACCCAACAGGGGATGATGACATGGAAGACCACATTTCTAAGACCTTGATAAGACCGGGGAAATCCCTCAGAAAGTGATCACCCTTACAAAGGCTGGAAGGGAATTTGGGTTTCATATTCTTCATTTTAATCTTGTTGACCTCATCAACACTCCTAGTACTATTAACAGTAACTGGTTGCTTGGATCCAACATCTGATGTTGTTGGGGCCTTGGTCCTTTTTGGGCTCTTCTTCTTCTTCTCTTTCCGTTTCTTATTCTTCTGATCAACCTGGCTACTTGCTTTAGAGCTTTCGCTAGGCAAAGAAGGAGAAAGGGAAGGAGACTTAATGGGTGAAAAAGGAAAAAATTTGACATGAGGTTGATGTGTGGGTGGTGTACTAACATCTAAATTATTAGGTGCATTTGAAACAATGGGAGGATTTGAGATCACTGGAGTGGGGAACAACCAACCTGGTAATTCGATGGTGAGTCCTGGAAGACTCAGTGTGGAAATATACAGAGGACCAAAGTTTCCAAAAGAAGAAAAGGTGTAAGGTTCCCCAGGACAAGGGGTTCCTCCATTGGTACTCTCAGGAGTTGACGCCATTAATATTGAGTTGACCTAAGGTCCACTAAGTAAAACAAACAACACACGCTATGAATATTAGAAGCAATCAATCAAACAAACCTTCCCACAATGAAACCACTAGTTGGTGATGAAATCCAACGTCGCGAGATCAAAATAGGAAGGGGCGGGGATAGAGCAGGTGGATCAGTTACGTTGGCGACCTACTTAACAGACTTACACCTTGGTGCAAGCTTCCATTCAGTAATTGTGGATTTACCCTCCAACGAGCCCGAGTGAGTTTGACCAACGTTTGTTCCAGGTACAGTGAGACTTCCCTTCACTGTCACCTTGTGTAAGACCCTAAAGATTATGTCTACTAAGGTCACCAACTCGCAGTTATCCCCTAGGCGGGTACAGTCGACAGTCCAGTCTGAACATAAGGGCAGAGTATCTAGCCTGAAATCAACTTGAAAGGCTTCCACTCAACATTGTGGGTATACCTTCAAGCGACCCCCATAATACGATCCGACTACTACAATCAGTCAAACCATGGAGGGATAATCTTCGTAGCTCTCCTGAGTGCGACCTCATGCGTAACCCCTATGTGAGAGGGGGATCCCAGAAATCCTATATGACAATTGGATTTCACTCTCCCTACTGCAAGATACTAATTTTTTTTGATAGCTTTGGAAAGTTATCCTTTCAACCTATTCTAAATACCTACACCTTAAGCTAATGTAGGTTTGCCTAACAAAATGTAAAAAGTCTGATAAAATTTAGTTTAGCGTTGATTTTAGTAGTTGTTGTTTACTCATAGGTGTATGAGAATGAAGATTGATGATATTATGACTCAGTTCCCAAAACATGCACAAGAAATGATAAGCAATCTTTTCTTTCAATGAATGTCTATTTTAAGGGAAGGAGAAGGATTTTCCTTTCACTTTCAAACACCAAGATGCAATGACCTCATGCAATAGTCCTCAATAAGGAATCCAATACAGTGCTAAAATGTTTATATGTGTCTGATGATCAATTGGATGTAAAGCTTCCTATGCTAATCAGACTGCAAGATCTGTGAGATTGAAGCAACCGGAAGCAAACTCCACATAAACAAAAACACACCCTTGTTGCGATCAAACAAGAGAAAGAAAACCAAAACTCAAAAAGAAATAAAGGTTTAGACAAGATGACCTCAAAGATCAAATGGAAATGATATAAAAGATCTTTGAATCTCCTTAACAAGTTTTCACTCAATCAGATAAATGAGAATAAAACGACAAATTGACTCTAAATCATCAAGGACAAAGAGTTATTGCAAAGTAAGGATAAATATCAAAAACTCCAAACAAAATATGATGAATCCTTAGAAAAAAAACTATTGAAGGCCAAAACAAGGATGTATTGAGATGATAAGACTTTGAGCAAGTGTCAAAAACAAAAGTTAAACTTCAGATAATGAAACCCTAGAAGGTATTGCACAAAAAAAGGGTAGCGCTCTGGTGTAAGGGACACCAGTGCATTATAACGCTCTATGTAAGGCCAACAAGGAGTACTAGCACTCTGATAACATGGGAAGGGGAGCTCTAGTGTCTTAAAGTCCAGAAAAGAGATGTGATGGAATAAGGATCCAATCAGCATATTCAATCAGACATACGGGATGAACAAGGTCTAAAAGAAAAAAGGCTAAGATAAGATCTGTGAGGAAAACCAAAACTGAAAGCTTCGATTAGTCCCCAGTGGAGTCAATAATTTATGTTGAAGAGAAATCCTCCTGTGGACAAGTGGATTCTCTCGAGGTCCCTAACTCTTTAAGGCCAAGAGTGCTTAACATGGACACTAACTTTCCTTTTAGATCTAATTAAGTTAATGTACGAAGAGGAAGAAGAAAAGTATGTACCTTTTAATGGCGTTCATCCTTGCAAAGTCCAAGTTGAGCTTCAATCCTAAGCTTCTCAATAGGTCCTGTAGAACAAACAAAGATACACGAACTTCCTACTCTATTGATATTAGCTCAAATATAGATCTATATTATGAATAAGACAAGTTCATATTCAAAACAAACTTCAAAGGAAATAGACCAAGCATGAATTTATATTGATTTGAACAAATTGTTACTTACAGCCATGGATGTAGTGTAGTAGCTTCACCAAGCTCTCCTTGCCCATACCCTTGCTCAAATAACCCACATACAAGATGTTGATGCTTCAAATGAAATCTCCCTCATGAGATCATAAGTTATATGCTATTGCAATGTCTCTCTTCCTGTACTGTATGTTGCCTATGAGATCATAGGTTTCATACCTCCAATATTTCCTTTCCTTTCACCATGAGAAGACCTCTTTATATAAGCTTGGAAAGACCCAACCAATTGAGAGATATTTGGGATAAGTTGAGGATTTCTCTCCTTCAGTTAAGGATCTTCCCTAAGATCATGCCTTCAAAACATATTTGAATCCAACCACCTTCAGATATTGAGGGGATCTTTCCCTCATTCTTCTCAACAAACCAAATTTCGCCCAGAAAAGGTAGCGCTCCCTCAAAAGGGGCACCAGAGCATTATAATGCTCCCCAAAATAAGGCCAGGGACCACCAGCACTCCCTGACAGTGTATAGGGGAGCGCTCCCCTCCAAAACCCATTTTTGAGTGGTTCTTTCAGTTGAAAAAGGCATGTACTTCTAATAGGCTGATTCCTCCTCTTCAAAACTAGTCTTTGAGGTTTCCTAAGTGTCCCTATCATGTCGTTGGAGGCATGACATAGGCAAGAAGGCAGTATGATGTTAGCAACACTTATAAAACTTGCAGTCAAGATGCGACACTTGCGGACAAGATGTGACACTTACAACACTTGTAATGACGACACTTGAGACACTATCGAAGTGAGTAATTTTGAGGTGTAACACTCACCTATTCCATGCCTAAATAAGCTTGCATCATCTCATGCAACTCAAAAATGTTTCTCCATTAGTATTTTATGCCCTGAGCGGGAATTGGCCAAGAGTCCTCGAAATGGTTTGGGATGTGACTTGCAACTAGGAATAAAATGAAAACCGAGACTCAAATTGAGGAACTGTCGTCTTTATTGGATTCCTGGAATAGTATTTTAGCTAGAGCACCCCTCACTCCCAATTCCAACCCCTCGGAAGTTGTTTTTTCATCGATTTCGATAATTAGTGCTTTGCTCAGTAAGAAGCAATGCAACATTTGGATTTAGGGGTCCAATTTATGAAACCATGCCTCTGAAGTGGATGGACAATGTGGTCACCTATTCCATGCCTAAAAAAGCATGAAAAATCTCATGGAGCTCAAAAATGTTGCTCCGTTAGGCTTTTATGCCCGGAGGAGGAATTGCCAAGAGTCCCCAAAATGGTTTGGGATGGCACTTACAACTGGCCATAAAATGAAAACCAAGACTCGAATTGAGGAACCGTCTACTCCATGGATTCATGGGATAGGATTTCAGCTAGATCACCCATCACTCTTGGGTGCCATGCCTCAGAAGTTTCATTACTCATTGATTTCGAGAACTAGTGTTTTGGTCAATTTGAAGCAAACCATCATTTGGATTAAGGGGTCCAGTTTGTGAAACTATGCCTCAGGAGTGGCTGGAAAATATAGGCATATAACAAATATCATGACTCAAATTGAGGAACCATCGAATCTGATGGATTCCTGGGATAGGGTTTCATATAGAGCACCCCTCACTCATGGGTGCCATGCCTCAGAAGTTTCTTTAATCATTGATTTTGAGAACTAGTGTTTTTCTCAGTTTGAAGCAATGCAACATTTGGATTAAGGGGCCAATTTACGAAACCATGCAGTGGGAGTGGATGGATAATTTGGTCAAATAGTCCATGCCTAAACAAGATTGTAGCATCTCACATAACTCAAAAATGTTGTTTCGTTAGTCTTTTATGCCCTGAGCGGGAATTGGCCAAGAGTCCCCGAAATGGTTTGGGATGAGACTTGCAACTGGGCATAAAATGAAAATCGAGACTCATATAGAGGAACTATCATCTCTGTTGGATTCTTGGCATAGCATTTTATCTAGATCACCCCTCACTCTCGGTTCCAACCCCTAGGAAGTTGTTTTTTTCATCGATTTCGATAACTAGTGCTTTGCTCAGTAAGAAGCAATGCAACATTTGGATTTAGGGGTCCAATTTACGAAACCATGCCTCTAGAGTGGATGGACAATGTGGTCACCTATTCCATGCCTAAAAAGCATGCAAAATCTCATGGAGCTCAAAAATGTTGCTCCGTTAAGCTTTTATGCCCGGAGGAGGAATTGCCAAGAGTCCCCGAAATGGTTTGGGATGCAACTTGCAACTGGGAATAAAAAAAAAAATGAAACTCGGATTGAGGAAACATCGACTCCAATGGATTCCTAGGTTAGAATTTTACCTAGAGCACCCCTCACTCCTGGATGCCATGCCTCGAAAGTTGCTTTACTCATTGATTTCAAGAACTAGTGTTTTGCTCAGTTTGAAGAAAAACAACATTTGGATTAAGGGGTCCAATTTATGAAACACTACCTTGGGAGAGGATGGAAAATATAGTCACCTATTCCATGCCTAAACAATCTTACAGCATCTCATGGAACTCAAAAATGTTTCTTCATTAGTCTTTTATGCCCTAAGCGGGAATTGGCCAAGAGTCCCCAAAATGGTTTGGGATGCGACTTGCAACTGGGCATAAAATGAAAACCAAGAATCGGATTGAGGAAACGTCATCTCTGTTGGATTCCTGGCATAGGATTTTATCTATAGCACCCCTCACTCCTGGTTCCAACTCCTCAAAAGTTGTTTTTTTCATCGATTTCGATAACTAGTGCTTTGTTGAATAAGAAGCAATGAAACATTTGGATTTAGGGGTTCAATTTTTGAAACCATGCCTCGGGAGTGGAAGGAAAATGTGGTCACCTATTCCATGCCTAAAAAATCATGCAAAATCTCATGGAGCTCAAAAATGTTTCTCCGTTAGGATTTTATGCCTGGAGGAGGAATTGCCAAGAGTCCCCGAAATGGTTTGGGATCCGACTTACAATTGGGTATAAAATGAAAATCGAGAATCATATTGAGGAACCGTCGACTCCAATGGATTCCTGAGATATGATTTCAGCTAGAGCACCCCTCATTCCCAGCTGCCATGCCTCGGAAGTTGCTTTACTCATTGATTTCGAGAACTAGTGTTTTTCTAAGTTTCAAGCAAACCAAGATTTGGATTAAGGGGTCCAATTTATGAAACCATGCCTCAGGAGTGGATGGAAACTATAGTCATGTATTCCATGCATAAAAAATCTTGCAGAATCTCATGAAACTCAAAAATGTTGCTCCGTTAGGTTTTTATGCCCTCGGGAGAAATTGGCCAAGAGTCCCTGAAATGGTTTGGGATGTGACTTGCAATTGGGCATATAACGAATATCGAGACTCATATTGAGGAACCATCACCTCCAATGGATTCTTGGGATAGGATTTCATCTAGAGAACCCCTCACTCATAGGTTCCATGCCTCAGAATTTGCTTTAATCATTGATTTCGAGAACTAGTGTTTTGCTCAATTTGAAGAAATGCAGCATTTGGATTAAGGGGCCAATTTATGAAAGCATGCCTCGGGAGTGGATGGATAATTTGGTCACCTATTCCATGCCTAAACAAGTTTGCAGCATCTCACAGAACTTAAAAATGTTGTTCCGTTAGTCTTTTATGACGTAAGCGGGAATTGGCCAAGAGTCCCCGAAATGGTTTGGGATGTGAATTACAACTGGGCATAAAATGAAAAAAAAGACTCAGATTGAGGAAATATCATCTTTGTTGGATTCTTGGCATAGGATTTTAGCTATACCACCCCTCACTCTTGGTTCCAACCCCTCAGAAGTTATTTTTTTCATCGATTTTGATAACTAGTGGTTTTCTCAGTAAGAAGCAATGCAACATTTGGATTTAGGGGTCCAATTTACAAAACCATGCCTCTGGAGTAGATGGACAATGTGGTCACCTAGGCCATGCCTAAAAAATCATGAAAAATCTCATGGATCTGAAAAATTTTGCTCCGTTAGGCTTTTATGCCCGGAGGAGGAATTGCCAAGAGTCCCCAAAATGGTTTGGGATGCGACTTACAACTTCGCATAAAATGAAAACCGAGACTCAGATTGTGGAACCGTCGAATCCGATGGATTCCTGGGATAGTATTTCAGCTAGATCACCCCTCACTCCTAGGTTCCATGCCTCGGAAGTTTCTTTACTCATTGATTTCGAGAACTAGTGTTTTGCTCATTTTGAAGCAAACCAACATTTGGATTAAGGGGTACAATTTATGAAACACTGCCTCGAGAGCATATGGAAAATATAGTCACCTAGTCCATGCCTAAACAATCTTGCAACATCTCACGAAACTAAAAAATGTTGCTCCGTTAGTCTTTTATGCCCTGAGAGGGAATTGGCCAAGAGTCCCCGAAATGGTTTGGGATGCGACTTGCAACTGGGCATAAAATGAAAACCGAGACTCAGATTGAGGAACTGTCATCTCTGTTGGATTCCTAGCATAGGATTTTAGCTATAGAACCCCTCACTCCCGGTTCTAACCCCTCAAAAGCTGTTGTTTTCATCGATTTCGATAACTAGTGCTTTGCATAGTAAGAAGCAATGCAACGATTGGATTTAGGGGTACAATTTACGAAACCATGCCTCGGGAGGAGATGGACAATGTGGTCACCTAGTCCATGCCTAAACAAGCATGCAGAATCTCATGGAGCTCAAAAATGTTTCTCTGTTAGGCTTTTATGCCCGGAGGAGGAATTGCCAAGAGTCCCCAAAAATGGTTTGGGATGTGACTTGCAACTAAGCATAAAATGAAAACCGAGACTGGGATTGAGGAACCGTCAACTCCGATGGATTCCTGGGATAGTATTTCAGCTAAAGAACCTCTCACTCTTGGTTCCAACCCCTCAGAAGTAGTTTTTTTTGTCGATTTTGATAACTAGTGCTTTGCTCAGTAAGAAGCAATGCAACGTTTGGATTTAGGGACCAATTTACGAAACCATGCCTCGAGAGTGGATGGATAACTTGGTCACCTAGTACATGCCTAAACAAGCTTTTATCATCTCACGGAACTAAAAATTGTTTCTCTGTTAGTATTTTATGCCCCGAGTGAGGATTTAGGAACCGTCGTCTCTGTTGGATTCCTGGCATAGGATTTTAGCTAGAGCACCCCTCACTCCCGGTTCATAATTGGATTCTAGTTTCTCTAAATGTTATTTTTGAGGCTGCATTTATTACTGTCCAAGAGGTTGGGAGAATGTTGGGAGAAAGAAGAGGAACCTCACTTATTTTCAAGAAAAGGGACACAACACTCCCTATTGTAGGGGAAGGCTAGTATAAGAAGTAGCATTTACCAGATAAAGGGGGGATAAAAATATTCTTTGACCACTAATTCTAGAATGGTATCATCCTTTTTAAGAAGGACAAGGACTAAAATATATTCAAGGGAATTTTATATATTTCCATCAAGGACATGGACAATTCTGACGTGGACAATTTTGCATGGAGGCATTTCTCCCAGACCTCTTCATGAAAGATTGTGAATCTATGGTGCATGTACAAATATGTGAGATGTGGGTTTATGATAATATTTTTAATTTTCCAATAATATTCTCCATTGACCTTGTGTAAACCATTCCATTTGGTGTTTGTTGCACTAAGTGTAAAGAACAATGTTGGAGAATTATAAAACGTAAGTTAGGTATGAGCTATTTGTTACCTCTTTATTACCTTTTATTTTAATTGTATCCATATTTTGTATTGATCAAATGAGGAATTAACCCAAAATTGATTCCATTAGACACAAACTCATTTCTAAGGCCAACTAATGAGAAAAAACAACACACACTAATTAATCTAGGAGTCAAGCATGTAAACAAACCTTCTCACAAAGAAGCACTAGTTGGTGATGGAATCCAACATCGCAGAATCGATGCGCGAAGGGGATGAGTTTCGATGGGTGGGAAAGTTACATTCATAACCTGCTTAATGAACTAACTCCCTAGTGCAATTTCCCTCACCGAGTAGTGGGCAACCCTCCAAGAAGTCCGAGTGAGTCTAGCCAACGTCGATCCCAGGTACAACACCACCTTCCCTGTGTTGTCACCTTGTATAAGAAGTCTAAAATATTATGGAATCTATGGTACCACCTACTATACTAAAGCAAAGAGGGGACAATTGACAGTCGACACCAATACCAATAAAGCAGGGTTGATTACTCTTAGGGACCCAATGCGACCTCGTGATTGACCCTTGTGTTAGAAGGGCTTCCCAAAGTCAATGATATAGCAACTGGATTTCACTCCCTAACTCAAGGCTTTATGTTTGTTTAGTAGCTTTGGAAAGTTATTCTTACAATCCTATTCCAAAGCTCTACACCTAAGCTAATATGGGTTTGAAGATCCCTAGAAAAATTGCTAGATAAATTTTAATTAGCACTTGGTTTTAGGTTGTTGTTACTCAAAGGAGTGGTCATGAAATTGATGGCTCTTTGACTTGACTCTTTAAACCATGCAAGAGGAAAATGAAATGCAAGAAATTCAACTTCTATGAAAACTAGCTATGGGAAGGAGCAAGAGGTTTTAAGCAAAGAAATAATTTCTTGATAGATTACTATGTGTGCAGTACTGCAAAATGACCCAAATTTTAAAAATACCATGCAAATGTCATAGTTCACTTAGTACACCTTTACAACATTGAATCAAATGTCATCATTTCTAACATAGTAAACTTTTATGATTATAGAGACCACCATACACATCTTGAATACTAATAAGCATCACGGGGGCTTCACCTTGTTGACCAAGAACTTATCACGTAATTCATTCATAAAGGGGGGTTTTTAATTATGAATCCACATGTGAATATATGTTGTGCGTAAAACACTGAAAATAAAAATGTAATAAAGAAAAAATGATACAAATTCTTGTTTCATAAGAGGAATGTCACATAAGGATTTCAAGGTAAGATACAATATTCATTTACATGATATAGGTTCCTATTCATGCCCCCTTCATTGAACCAAAAGAAAACACGATTCAAAAATCCATCCTCTCCTTAGTCCTGTTTTTAAGAAAACATGATTCAAATACATCCTCTCCTCTTTTTAGTCCTTGCAAAGCAAGGACTATAATAATCACCTCATGTGAATAATTCATATGTATAGAACATGTAACAAAAAAATATTTAAGTTATGGTAAAATCATAGAATTTTGAATTTTCCACCGTATTATTTTTTTCTTGAGTTGTACAAATTGTGTAGTTTTTAGTGTTCTCTAAATAAGATGGTCTCTAACCCTATGGCCATTGATGGTCTCTCTTGAGATGGTCCCCACAATCTAAGGAATACCAAGAAAATAATGTGTTTCATTTGTCAAGATAATACCCACAATACATTTTAATGTTAGGACAATGAAAGAAACAAGCCAAAATATTAGACAATATATCACATACAAACAATAGACAAGAATTAGGTTGCACAAGGTGAAGAGGGGTTGGTGACTATATTAGAAGAGGTGGCTATAGTAAAAGAAGAAGAGGTTGAGGTGGTCGACATGGATGATAAGGCGGATATTAAGAAGGTTTTGTTTTACATATATTGGGAGCAAGAAAAGGGAAGGATGCACTTTTGTGAAAAACCCCTCAAATAAAACCTGGAAAGAAAGAAAACAATATGTACTCATATTTGACAAGACAAAAGGAATATGTTAATGAATCCATATAAATTTTAAGAAAATTGGATAAAGAAGAATAATTTCAAGGCTCTAGATGAATTTTTGGATCCATCAAGTGAGGAAGTCTCCATATCAAGGATGATAGAATTGATGACTATATTGGATACATCATGTTGTCATTGGATGTGAAGAATGCTACTTGTCAGTTACCTTAATTTACCACCTCATCACTTGGTGTTAAGAACCAAATACTGAAAACAAAAGAACCACAACAGATATACAAGAACAATATGAAAAATCTCCTTTATTACTATCAAACCCTTGAGGTAGGGCAACACCGTACAATGAATCCTATTATGGAAGGGATCCTCTCTTGTTCACTTGCCTCTTCGAAGGGGCATCCTCCTATTGAGCTACCACTCATAATAAAATATTTTTCTTCATGTCTCATTACATTGCTTGAACCCCTTTATATAGTGCTACCATCACCTAAGAACATTCTAGAGGAGGAATCTTCCAGAAGTAGAACCTTCTAAGAAGTTCTCTTACATTTATTATATCTAATTAACCATTTATTATATCTAACTACCATAGTGGGTCTTATTTAATAATATAGTGGACCATCCACCTTACATTTAATGACCTCCACTATTATCACTATGGGCCTTCTGGGCCCCCCCACTACCTCTCTAGCTACCTTACATTTCATCCCCCTTATGAAAGCATTGTCATCAACGCTTGATGTACAACCATATACCAGGGTCCCATGGATAATTGTGGACCATAATGCTGAAGAAGACTGAAGAACCACGGTCCCATGTACAAAGGAAATCCACCATGTTGAAGTAGTCCAACCACCATTGTAAGCCCAGGTCCCATGTCCAAGTGCTCATGTGAACTCCCCGTGGAAGATTTTGGAACCCAATAACCAACCCAAAATGATGCTCCAAAGACTGACACCTATCATGTGGATCCAAATAAGAGGATCCATCCACATAGTGGAAAAGGGTTGTAGCAGAATCTAGAAGGAATAATACCACTGTATAATATGCAGGATGGACACTGGTAATAATCATTGGCTATCGATTTGTCACATTGATGCTCTCTACAGAAGGTGGATTAGAGTCATCAAATAAAATATGAAAGTGGTTGTCATCCCAGAAATGACAACTATCCATATACCAATCATCACAATCAGCCTCAAAATCATACCAAGCATATATTTCTTGATTATATTCATCTCTAATGTCCTCCATAAGAAATATATGTTGCATGTTATCCAATGAATCTTGAATGCTACGGAAACTATCATTGAGGCCATTTGCAAGGTCATGCAATCTAGCATCCAATGTGTCATACAATTTGGATTTGAATGCTTCAAGAATTCTCTTGAGGGTTTGAGAGGAAATAGCCATGTTATCACCCTATGAACTCTTTGGTCCCACAGCCGTCATGAAAAAACCCAAAAGATATAACAATAACTTACCGCAGAAAATCGCGGCGTTTTCCGGAAAAAACCCTGAAAAACTATTGAATTTAAAATGCTCATAACTTCACTTCTCGGACTCTATTTCAGCTGATTTTGTTTTTGAAATTGGGTGAAATTGTGATAGGAACTCAGATATGTAATTTTTTTGGAAAAACTCGGCCTACAATGGCTACATAAATAAATAAATAAATCGCACCGACCTCCGCGGAAAAAACACTGAAAAATTGCAAATTTTAAAACTTCAATATCTTGACTTCCCGGACTCCATTTCGGACGATGTTTTTTTTAAATTGGGTGTCTTTATGATATGAACTCAGATATACAACCTTTTTCTACAAATTTTTCACATAAATATACTAAAAATTTCTGGAATGTCGCGGCCCTCTTTTTTCTTCTCCAAAAAAAAATCTGCAAAAATAAAAATATTTGCCCACAATGTCTACCAAGGAAAGTGCTCTGATACCACCTGTTAAGAACCAAAGACTGAATACAAAAGCACCACAACAAATATACAAGAACAATATGCAAAATCTCCTTTATTTCTATCAAACCCTTGAGGTAGGGCAACACCGTACAATGGATCCTATTATGGAAGGGATCCTCTCATGTTCACTTGCCTCTTTCACGGGGCATCCTCCTATTGAGCTACCACTCCAAATACAATATTTCTCTTCATGTCTCATTACATTGCTTGAACCCCTTTATATAGTGCTACCATCACCTAAGAACATTCTAGAGGAGGAATCTTCTAGAAGTAGAACCTTCTAAG
>ML778796.1:172303-182773 GCA_009831015.1 Picea engelmannii | reverse complement strand
CATGAAGAAGAGAGAGAAGACAGAAGCCACACAAAATAATTCCAAGGAAGAAAAAGTCCCAAAGACCAAAAATAAGGATGAAGTATTATTGAGTGCCACATGTTCAGGGGGAGCAGCCCCAAAGAAGAAGGTTACCTTTTTCCGTTAAACTCAGGGGGAGAAGCCATACCCTTTGCCATTGATGTCAAAGGGGGAGAGAAATTGGGATCATGATGATAGGGGAAGCATGAGTGTTGCCATCAATGACAAAGGGGAAGATTGTTGGAAGATTAATTGTTGTCATTGATGTCAACCCTAGTCATGGGTTTTGGACCGCAAGATTGATAAAGGTATCTGGACATAAAGGAAAATGCACATGCATATACAACACCTGTTAATGGATAGTATACATCATGCTATTTTCAGTGGTATGTGGCATGTCACATGGATCCTCATGGTTGAGGAGAAATGAATTTTTGAAGATGACAAAGTGAATTGAAAAAGGAAGTACATGTAGGCCCTGAAAATAATTAAAGAAAATAATTACAAAATAAGAAAGTGTCTGGTTGGCCCTAATGTTAAAAGGAAGTGACATAAATGTTATAAATAAACATAATTATACATTCATTTGATACAAGTCGAATTTCATAGGGAAGAAGAAGTAAAATAAGGTTGGATTTCAAGGGAGGATGAAGTCTTTTGTTGATGTGTTCTAAGGTATGTTATTTTCAGGTCATCTTACCATTTTTGCTATAACTTGTTTTCTAGAACAATTCAAATGGTGAAATCGCTATGGTATTGAGAAGACATATAAAGGTACCTCTGGTAAAAATTTCATCTCTCGATCCGCTATAATTATGGAGATACACTCTGTGGAATATAGGGTTTTTGACCAGTCCTGAAACTAGTCAATAAACAGGTGTTCTGGGTAAAACAGACATAACTTTTTCATACAGAATCCAAATGCAGTGGGACCACTTCCATTGGAAAGAGTATGGACTTTAGTTTCTTTGTACTAGTTTCAGAATCAGATGTTAAATATTGAGTGCGGGGCATGCTGTACAAGTGGGGTCTTCTGAACAGACCAGAATTGAATAAAGTCTACCATTTTGTTAGCGTCGGAAGTCACTCCTGGATTGCTTGCAGGAGCAGAGCCCGACACCCATCAGTTTAATGTCATGATTTGTTTATAGAGGGGTGATCAAATAGAGGAAAACTCATAACAATATTGTCTCAACTCTGAAACTAGGTCAGGCATGCATGGGCGAGTGAGGTCTTAGAGAAACTCCAAACAGTGAGTTGTAATAAGGGTGAGTAGGGGGAAGACTTGTATGAGAAGAGTGTAGGGGACTATCATAAACATCAGGTTTCTAATAGATTGTGAGAGAAAACATCCGAAGGCAAGATCTTCTTACACCCAAATGCAGGAAACCAGAGAAACAGTAATGCAACAACAAATCATTCATCATAACATAACTGTGCTAATTCATGTGAAGCATTCGATCATGAACCCTCTGGTATTAGATGAAAACATAGATGGAAAAGGAAAGTTGTTTGTCATAAAACAAGAAATCTCAAACACAGATGCACAACTCAGAGAACTAGAATGGTTGTTAAAAATTTACAGTCGGGAGCTTCGCTCTACCATCGATAGATACAAAAAATGGCGAAAACGCCTACATAAACTCAAAGCAATGACAGAAACAAAACCGAGATGTTGCATTAAAAAATTTGCATCTGGATGGCTTCTGACAACCTGCGCCTACAATATTTGAATAATCGTGCACCAACGGTGGATGCAATCGGACTCTTGACAGCTCTGTGGGCGAATCGATGTGCCTTTAATTCATCGTCGGACTTTCCCATTATGGTGGAGACGATGTCTAACCACCACCAACTGCTTCAATAACTGCTTCATTGGGATTGAGGATGGTTTGGCCAACTCGGCTCCTCGGGGACGTGGATAGCCCTTCATGCTGCCACCTGGATTAGCTGAACGGCCTGATGAATAGGCGTGGAGGCCAGCGCAAAGAATGGGGCGCACGATGGGAGTAGTGCCGCCAAAGCTATGAGGGCGAGGCATGAAGTGATATGAGGTGAGAGAGGTTACAGGGGAAACAAATGGCAGAAGGAAATAAGAAAAGGGAGCAGGCGATGAGACGTAATGGGCACATTTTAGTGGGAGGTTGTCGCTGAGGGAAGCGGGCAGGTGGTGAGTGGATGATGAGATGGGGAAGGGACGACCTGGACAAAAGAGTGGAGAAGGATAGATGACACATGGCAACAGGGGAAGAGTGGCTCCGGAAGATGACATAACGGGGGAAGGGCCCACGTTGGTGAAACATAAAAAAGCCAAGGAGGATGGGATCACGTGAGCGTCGTTGATCCGGGCGCTTAGATCTCGGCCGTTGGGAAGCTGCGCGCCCGATTCCGGACACCCCCCCTTGGCTTAAAGATAGAAAGGCAGGGGGGGTCCGGAATTTCCTTGAGTGTCGTTGATCTGGGCACTCCGATCAGGACTGTCGAAGAGATGTGCCTTCGATTCTAGACCCCCCCCCCCTCCGCTTAAAGGTAGAAAGGCGGGGGGGGAATCCTATATGCACCGTTGATCTGGGCGCGCGAATTTATGCCGCCCAAACTTGCTTGTAGATTACCACAGGCGCGTAAGCATTCCAAACTTAGGACAAGTGGGATTTAACCCATTCCTTTGCATTCTAACCCCCTTACAAGAAATATCGCTAACATTTGGCTCCATGGGGGATAGAGTCATCCCTGTGATGCTCTAAGAACTCTTTTGCAGATTCAGTGCCTTTGTTGTTGGGCTATCGAGTCATTTATTAAGCCGAAAACAAAACAATATTTACAAAAACAAAACAAAAAGAGCTGACTATGGCTCAGAGAAAACATTTTTTTAAGAGATGCCCATTCACTGGGCCATTGAAAACTACTTTGCCTTCCAGATCCTGCAACCTGTAAGTGTTGTTTGAAAATACTTCGAAGATCTTGAAAGGCCCAAACCAGAGGGCATCAAATTTACTGTGTTTGCCCTTTTCCTGCCTCGGTGCATCCCATTTGAGCACCAGATCACCCTGCTCGAATACTTTCTTTTTGCTCTTCCTGTCAAAAGCCTGCTTGATCTTCTGTTGATGATTGTAGGCCCTGTTCATGACCTGTTCTCTGATTTGCTGCACTTCCACCATCTGATGAATCCTTCTGACCACATGGTTAGGTTCTCCTTCAAAGTCCTGGAGGAAATTTTCCATAGATAAGGCGAGCTGAGTGGGGAAAATGGCCTCTATTCCGTAAACAAGTTGGAAAGGTGAGATGCCCAGGGATTTCTTGGTTGTCACCCGATCAGCCCAAACAACAAATTTGAGCTTTGAGTCCCAGGCCCTTTTATTGTCCTCCAGTAGCTTCTTGATGAGCTTGATCAAACTTTTATTGGAGGAATCTACCAGTCCATTTCCTTGAGGATAATAGGGAGTCGAGTGAATCAGTGAAATCTCGAACTGTTCACAGAACTTGACCAGAGGCTTAGACCGAAAGGGGGATGCATTGTCAGTGACAATTTTGCTAGGGTAGCCAAATCTAGCTATGATATCTTCCAGGAAGCTGATAATCACTTTGTGAGAAGTGCTTCTGGTAGGGGCAGCTTCTATCCATTTGGTGAAATAGTCGGTTGCAGTCAAAATCCATCTGTGCTGGCCACTTGAGGGAGGATGGATTTATCTGATAAAGTCCAACCCCCACCGTTGAAAGGGTGCTAAAACTACTATAGGCTTCAATGGCAGAGATTTGAGTTGCTGCTTTCTTGAGAACTTCTGGCATTTGATGCAAGCTTTGATTTCTCTGCAGACATCAGGAAATAAGGTGGGCCAGTAATACCCAGCTCGGAGGATCTTGTGAGTTGTGGTCTTCCAAAAATGATGACCTTCACAGAGACCTCTATGGAAATCGATCATAACCTTCTGGGCTTATTGCGGGTCCAGACACCTTAGTAATACCCCCAGAGGGTCTTTCCAATACAAGGCTTGGTCAATGAGGCAATATCTGACCGCTTTGATTTTTAAGGCCCTGGCCTTATTTTTTTCCAATCCATCAAGGGGCTTTAATTCTTGTAGAAAGTACAAGATATCCTTGTACCAAGGGCATGATACTAGTGATAGGGCACCCTGGAAATTCTTGTTGGATGGATCAGCTTGCTCATTGATGAAGTTAATTCCCAAGGCCTTGCAATTGGATTCAGCCAGCAACTTGGCCAAACCCTGCCACTTTATCAACTTGGTGGGCTTAATCTCCAGGTCAAATTCTAGGATCTTGGCGATCCATTTACCTCTCCTCCCATCTATGTCAGGCTGTATAAGAATGTCCTTCACAAAGGTTGAAGGGACATATGCAGTGATTTTTGAGTGCAATACATAGACTCTGAAAGCTTTAAGAACCTTCACCAGGGCATAGGCCTTCTTTTCCATGATCTCGTACCGGAGTTCTGCATCTCTCAATGCCTTGCTGTAGAAAGCAATAGGCTGCTCTTTCCCTTGATCATTTTTCTGCAACAAAACTGCTGCTACTGTGTCATAGGAAGCAAAAGAAAATATCATAAAATCTTTGGAATAATTGGGACTGATTAGCACAGGTGCCTCAGTCAATGCCTTCTTTATTTGGACAAAAGATTCCTAGGGTTCAATGGTCCACTTTACTTCATTTCCCTTCCTGAGCATGGTTGTGATGTGTTTCACCAGCTTGGCAAAGTTTGAGACGAATCTCCTCAGGAAATTAATCTTCCCCAAAAATGCTTGAACCTCTTTTTTAGACCTGGGAAGTGACAGGGTCTGAATCGCTTCAATCCTGCTAGGATCAATTTTCACCCTCTCTGTTGATACTATATGGACTAATAGCTTTCCTTCCTGTATAGCAAACAACAACTTCTTGGGGTTTAAAGATAGGCCATACCTCCGACACTTCCGGAAAACCTTCTTCAAGTGGCAGCGGTGCTCTTGATCAGTCTTGGAGAAGATTGTTATGTCATCTAGGTAAATCACCACAAACTTATATTTCTCCCCGATGAAGGCTATGTCCATGGCTCGCTAAAATGTTGCTCCTGCATTCATCAATCCGAAAGGCATTTTGGCATACATGAATGTGCCCCAAGGAGTGGTGAAGGATGTATTTTCCCTATCCTCGGGCATGACTGATATCTGGTTGTAACCAGAAAATCCATCAATCATTTATATTCTAGATGCACCAGTGACCTTCTGCAATATGTGCTCCATGTTGGGCAGGGGATAATTATCTTTCCTTGAGCTCCTGTTCAAGTTCCTGAAATCAACACAGAGTCTGGTTTCTCCACTTTTCTTCCTTACTGGGACCAAATTGGCCACCCAGTCAGAATATCTCAAGGGGACAATGATTTGGGCATCTAGCAGCTTCTTCACTTCTTTCTCCATGACAGGTAGTAGCATGGGATTTATATGCCTCAGCTTCTGCTTGAATGGCTTAGCCTCTTCTTTTAGTGGGATCTTGTGCTCAATGACTGATGTGTCATATGTCTTGAGGTCTTCGTAAGTCCATGCAAACACATCAGCAAACTCCCTCAGCAACTCAGTATATTCGGCCCTCTGCTCCTCGGTCAAACTCCTTAACAACTTGACAAACTTAGGCTCCTCTGGTGTGCCTATGTTGCACTCAGCTGTGTCAGACTCATCACCTGAAACTCTACCCTTTACTACCACATCATTCCCATCGAACAACCTTTCTAATGGGATTAGTGCTTTCGGTATGAGATTGCTTGGTAGCTGAATAATCTGGTGGTCAGCAATTTTATTCAAAAACTCCCCAGGGTGATGGTCGGGTTCTCCTTCAATTTCAAGATCCTCATCTATGTGCAACGCAGAAAATTCATCAACGGATTGGAGAAATTTCTCGATTTCCAGATCATCTTCAAATACCTTCCAATGTTTGACATTGTCCGGTACAGAGGGTCTATATCTTATTTCAACATCGATTTTGACCATAGGCGGCAGAGGAACTTCGAGCAAGCTAGCTGAGACAACTAAGGAATCGGCTGAAGTATTTTCTTCCCACAGAATGAAAGAAATGTTAAAAGCCAAGAAGAAATTATCAACTAGGTCCCATACCTCATTTCTGTAATTCTTGAGCCGGGGATTTTTAGCACGATAGGCATTTCTGACCTGCTGGATAAGAAACTCAACATCTCCAAATATTGCTATCTCTTTAATTCCCATTTCTTTCGCAACCCTCATACCCAGAACAAGAGCTTCATACTTTGCCACGTTGTTGGTGGTGTCAAATTCCAACTTATATGACAGGGATATGGTCTCTTGAGCAGGTGACACAAAAATCACCCCAGCTCCAGCGCCTTCTCGAGAACAGGCTCCATCAAAAAACATTTTCCAGATTGGGGTGATGGAGGGAGGAACTTCAGGGGAAATAGTGGGCTGCTTTCTGAGTTTGAGAGGAGGCTCAGGGGAATGAGTGAGTTGTAGCAAACTGGAGCCCAAATCATTTTCCAAGGCAAAGATGGGATGATTAGTAGGGTTGGCTTCATCATTGATTATGTAGGCCAGCTGGGCTTCCCTGTATAGTCTCCTATGCTCTCCTTCGAACACTGGGATAGTGGCATATGTGAGGTCCATATGCAAGGTTCCCCCTAGTCTTTTAATCCAGGACCTTGACAACAACATACCAAACTTAGGGGGGACATCGGCCACTACAATATCCATAACCACACTTTTCATGGGCAGTTGAAACAAGGTCACAACCAGCTCTTTAATGACTCCAAGACACTGAACTCTCCTGGAGTCAAAAGAATAGAGGTCATGATAGGCTCGGGTGACTTCCAGTCCTAATTCTTCCATGACAATTTTGGGCATGAGGTTGTGAGAAGCCCCTGAATCCATCAAGCAGTTGTGTAGCACTTTGTCATGTATGTTCAGGGAGGTGTAGAAGGGAGGGGATGAATCATCTATGTCTTCTACCATGGGGCCTAGGAAAACTGCTAGCCTTATATCTTGGAGGTTTATGGAGTCTGTGGGAGGGCATGAGGCTTCATATTTCAAAATCTCAGAGAAGTGTTTTTTGAATTCTTCATGTTTGATAAGCTCTATGAGGGGCACATGGATTATGATCTTTTGAATCTCATGCTCGAAATTAAAAGAAGATGTAAGCTTTGGAATTTCTCTTATTTCAGGAACATGATTATGGACAATGGGAGAGAGGGGTTGAGCCTTCTTACCTCTGTGAGCGTCTGCTACTTCATTAGCAGATTTTTCTGTTCTAGTGGACTTCTCAGGAACATTAGGTGTTGCTGTCTTTTTGTCGGACCTCATGTTATACCTGCCTCGGCCACCACTAGCCTTGTCTCCTTTGCTCAATTCATTTAGCTGAATGTTCATGAGAGACTCCTCGTATGTTGACTGATTCAGATGAGGGAAAGGAGGAGTGACTTCTAAGCAGTGGATTTTAGGCTCAGGCTCATCTGTTTCCCCTTCTTCTCCTTCAGCCACAAAATTGTTCTGAAAGGGGCCTGAATTCTTTGGTCGTCCCTGTCTCTTCCCTTCTCTCTGTGCATAGTTGGGGGAGAAATATTATTTGGCCTTCTGAAATCCCATTTGTTCTCGGTGCTTTGAGGGCCCATGTTCATTTGCTTCCTTTCCACCTCTCCATCTCTTCAGATAGAAACTTCATCATCTAGATCAGTTGATTCACTTGAGTGTGGGGCAACGATGGGCCAAAAGTTGAGGCTTCAGACTTTCCCTTTCTTCTGTCTGCGTCAGCCTTGTTCCTCAGTCTATCAGCTGCTAATATGTTGGATTCCACTTCTATGGCCGCATCCTGCATCTGAGCTAAGGAGGTGCCTCTTCTTTCTCTCAATAGAAGACAGAAATCAGGGTCAAATGCACCAGCATAGGAAATTTGGGCAGAGGCTTCTGAGGGCTTTATCTCTATAGGAATTTTATTATACATTTTATTGAATCTTTTGGAGAAGTCAGAGACAGACTCTTCTTCCATTTTCTTCAGAGCCCCAAACTCTGTCATGTAATACATATAATCCTTCCTATCTCCCCACTTCCTCAGGAAAACACTATCCAGGGCTTCAATTCCAGCAATAGATCCGGGGGCCAATCCTCTAAACCATTTCCTCACCTCGCCATACAAGCTCTGGATGAAGAATCTCATCCAAAAATCTTCATTTTCAATGTTTAGGTTGTCTGTATAACTGTAGAAAGCAGCCAAGTGCTCTTCTACAATTATGTCTCCTTCTCCCGCGAACTTGGGCATGTATTTCAAATAGTCTCCAGCAGGGAGAGGATTCATAGGATGGGGTAGGATTAAAGGAGCATATCTAGCAGCAACTATGGCATCCATTCTATTCGGAGGGGGATTAGCACCAGCCATAGGGATATTAGGTGGGGGAGAACTTGGAGGAGAAGGAGTTCGTGAGGGGACTACTGGGAATGAGTCTCGAAGTGGAGTGGGAAACAAGAGGGGATTCAGGGAGAAGGCTAACGAGCTCAAGTTAGCAGATGCTTTTCTTTCTGCGGGAGTGAGGAAATCTTCTGTAGTTCCGGGTCTATGCCAAGGAACAGCTTCAAAGGAGAGGGTAGTGGCAAGACTTTCTCCCTCCAATCCCAGACCAAGAGGGGAAAACTCGGCAGGAACACTCCCAAAATTAAAGAAACGAGAAACCTCTGAAGGAGGTCTATTAAGAAACTGAGGAGGAGAAAAATGAGTTCTCACATAAGGGGATGGTGTATTACCTATTTTGGCAATGGAAACTTATTTTGCAGAGCTCTTTCCCTTTCTGCGCACCGCTTCTGAGTCAGCTCCAGGTGTAGCTAGAGGCAGCTATGGATGAGACTGCGTGTGTCTGCCTCTGAAAGCCACAATTAAAATAGCGGGTTCACTCTAGTGGATTCGTCACAATGGAGTCGCTAGGTGCACAGTAGCAATCTTCAAGTTCTGATATCTGATGCACCTTCAAAATCAGTTGATCGTTGTCGTTCAATCCCGAGGAAAATATTCAACTTTGTCCCCGGCAACGGCGCTAGAAATGTTAGCATCGGAAGTCACTCCTGGATTGCTTGCAGGAGTAGATCCCAACACCCATCAGTTTAATGTCATGATTTGTTTATAGAGGGGTGATCAAATGGAGGAAAACTCAGAACAATATCGTCTCAACTCTTAAACTAGGCCAGGCATGCATGGGCGAGTGAGGTCTTAGAGAAACTCCAAACAGTGAGTTGTAATAAGGGTTAGTAGGGGGAAGACTTGTATGAGAAGAGTGCAGGGGACTGTCATAAACATCAGGTTTCTAACAGACTGTGAGAGAAAACATCTGAAGGCAAGATCTTCTTACACCCAAATGCAGGAAACCAGAGAAACAGTAACGCAACAACAAATCATTCATCATAACATAACTGTGCTAATTCATGCGAATCATTCGATCATGAACCCTCTGGTATTAGACGAAAACATAGATGGAAAAGGAAAGTTGTTTGTCATAAAACAAGAAATCTCAAACACAGATGCACAACCCAGAGAACTAGAATGGTTGTTAAAACTTTATAGTCGGGAGCTTCGCTCTACCATCGATAGATACAAACAATGGCAAAAACACCTACATATACTCAAAGCAACGACAGCAACAAAACCGAGACGTTGCATTAAAAAAAATTTGTCTGCATGGCTTCTGACAACCTGCGCCTACAATATTTGAATAATCGTGCACCAACGATGGACGCAATCAGACTCCTGACAGCTCCGTGGGTGAATTGACGTGCCTTTAATTCATCGTCGGACTTTCCCATTATGGCGGAGACGATGTCTAACCACCAACAATTGCTTCAATAACTGCTTCATTGGGATTGAGGATGGTCCGGCCAACTCGTCTCCTCAGGGACATGGACGGGCCTTCATGCTGCCACCTGGATTAGATGAATGACCTGATGAATAGGCGTGGAGGCCAGCGCAAAGAATGGGGCGCACGACGGGAGTAGTGGCGCCAAAGCTATGAGGGCGAGGCATGAAGTGATGAGAGGTGAGAGAGGTTACAGGGGAAACAAATGGCAGAAGGAAATAAGCGGAGTGGGCAGGCGATGAGATGTAATGGGCACATTTTAGTGGGAGGTTGTCACTGAGGGAAGCAGGCAGGTGGTGACTAGATGATGAGATGGGGAAGGGACCACCTGGACTAAAGAGTGGAGAAGGATAGATGACACATGGCAACAGGGGAAGGGTGGCTCCGAAAGATGACATAACGAGGGAAGGGCCCACGTTGGTTAAACATAGAGCAGCTAAGGAGGATGGGATCACACGAGCGCCATTGATCCGGGCGCTTAGATCTCGGCTGTTGGGAAGCTACGTGCTCGATTTCGGACCCCCCCCTTGGCTTAAAGATAGAAAGGCAGGGGGGGTCCGGAATTTCCTTGAGCACCGTTGATCCAGGCACTCCAATTAGGACCATCCAAG
>ML778796.1:129281-172116 GCA_009831015.1 Picea engelmannii | reverse complement strand
ATTTCTCATATATTGTGCATGGTGTATTGTGGTGTATTGGTGTAACTCTTATAATATTGTTCATTGCTCATTGGATATAATTGAATGGTTTAAGTATAAGTTGAAAAAGGTTTTTAAATTGTACTTGATATTGATTCACCCCCTCTCATATCAACAAATGGGTGTAGAGGCATAAACATGGCAAGTTGGAAAAAATGGCCTAAATCCCTAACAAAACCTTCTCGATCTCATCAACCACCATCAAAAACACCTAAAAACCATGACATGAGTCCTTTCTAGGGAGTCTTTGGCATCCAATTAGTTGAATATGGGTGACATTATGTGCTCTTCTTAATCATCATGGATGTGTCTTAGGTTCATGACTACAATCCACTTGTATGCCAAAGGTCCACTTTAAAGGGTCTATGTTGTGGTTTAAGGCCTTGATTGTGGCACATTAGATCAATAATATTAATCTAGGGAATAATTCCCTATATTTATCCCTCGAACCATTTTATGAGACCCACCTGTCATGCAAAAAACCTTCTAATGAAACCCATATCCCACTCTAAGGATATTTACCTCCTATAGAGGGCATGTTTTGTGGTTAATTTGTAGCCTTCTGCATGGCCATTGGTCCCTAGAATATGACATCTAGGTCCTAAATTATTTATATAGAACCACAAAAAAATTCATAAGATGAAATCAATGCAATTTATATTCCATATCTAGCTCAAGCACCATGAGCAAGTCCTCGGGTCACCACACAAGACCATGGATGGGTGAACAAGCTGTCATCAAGAACCTTGAACAAGTCCTCAAACCAACATAACATAACTTAATTGGCCTTTAACAAGGATATAGGCATCATTATTAGGTTTAGTACATTGAAAATGGGTGTAGAGGCATAAACATGGGAAGTTGGAAACAATGGCCTAAATCCCTAACTAAACCTTCTCAAGCTCATGAACCACCATCTAAAAACACCTAAAAACCATCACACGAGTCCTCTCTAGGGAGTCTTTGGCATCCAATTAGTTGAATGTGGGTGACATTATGAGGTCTTCTTGATCATCATGGATGGGTCTTAGGTTCATGACTGTAGTCCACTTGTATGGCAAAGGTCCACTTTAAAGGGTATATGTTGTGGTTTAAGGACTTGATTGTGGCACATTAGATCAATAATATTAATCTGGGGAATAATTCCATATATTTCTCCCTCGAACCATGGTATGAGACCCACCTGTCGTGAAAAAAACATTCTAATGGAAACCATATCCCACTCTAAGGATATTAACCTACTATAGAGGGCATGTTTTGTGGTTAATTTGTATCCTTGTGCATGGCCATTGGTCCCTAGAATATGACATCTAGGTCCTAAATTATTTATATAGAACCACACAAAAATTCATAAGAGTCATGTACAACCATTGAAACAATAAACACAACCATATCATGTACAACCATGAACCTAAGACCCATCATGTACTGCAACCATTGAAACAATAAACACAACCATATCCATGGCTTCTCGGGGTATTTTTTCAATGGGCGATTGGAAATGTTGAAGTAATTTAAGGAAGGTCTACATACTAATTAAAATTATTTTATTTAATAATCGCTTCATCATCTTGATCATGACCTTCTATCATGATTTTCTAATTGGAAATATGCTTATATGTTTTGAAAATAGAGGGAGTAAATCCTCATAGATTCAATGACACAAAACATATATAATTTTTTAGAAAGTATAATTGATATAGAGATATGAAGAAAAAAACCTAAGAGTAAGTGTTTGTAATAAAGAATGAAGGATACAATGAATGTTTACCATAGCCTTTCTTTTAAGCATCTATAACATCATGGTATGACATCACGATGACCAATTCGATGTCATATCCTTATCAGAATCAGATATGTTAGTTTCATGAAGTCACTTCACTCCCCCTAGAGGGGCATCAGGTACAATTTTCATATTTGATAAGGAAAACCCAATATCAATGGCCTCTACTGCATCCTTCAAGGGAGGACAAGGTTCCCCAATCAACTCTTCTAGGAAGACTATATCAAATTTTGTTTAAGTAAATGGTTTTTTATTTTCCTTGGTAAGAGAAACTTCATCATCTCACATTGGTTGCTTAGGAAAATTCCAATTTTTTTATTTGGATTTGGTCCCTTTTTCCCATGAAGTATGAGCTCGTGCATGGGGATAAATATCGTGTAGATGTCCTGTAAGTTGATGAATTCAACACTAGAATGTTGTGTTCTCATAATTCAATACATGAATCCACCTAAAAATTTCATTTGATGGACATTTTATCTGGAAGACTCTTACTCATGTCTATTTCAACATATAATATGTAGGTGTATGTACACAATCTCGTTATAAATCTCCAAAATTGATTTTACGTAACTGCCCAAAATATTATCAATATCCTCAAAAATTGATATATACCAAGAATGAAATGGAAAATTTGGGAGGTGTACCCAAAGTGTCATTCTAGTAATTGACATAGAGTTAGGATCAAAATTTTGAAATCAGGGAGATATAAAAAGCCCCACTCTTCCCCAAAACCAGGGACCCTACTCTAAAACTTGCTTATAAGCAGCATGATCGAAAATATGAATTAAAAAAACACCTTTGGAGCAGAGAGGAATCTCATAATTCTTTTTCCATGTTGAGTGGATCCATTGGCACAACGTCGATGAAGGAGGCCAATAACCATTAAACCATTAAATCTTCTCCTTAAAGGACATGCATTTTGAAGTTGAAAGCACCTCATGTTATAACATTATTTGGTTACCAGTGACCATGGATTCCTTGTTTCCCAGGATATTATCCATTGAATATCTTTGATCCACATGAAACATATGTTAAATTGTTTTTTTTTTCTCATACCCACATTCTTCCTTTGAGAAATGCACTGGTACCCATGTGTTTCCTTTAAGAAAGGCAGGGTGTCTTCCAAAAATTGTAAAAACTAAAAAATGAGCATTAATTATGCACTCCTAAGCGGGGTTTATGAGATCCATGCAACTGTACAACCCTAATTATTATTGCCAACAAACTTAACCAACTTGTGATAGTATAAATTGGGTTCAAATGTTGGAGAAAGGAAACCAACCATTCTAGTACCCTTATGCTAGAGCATTATCTTGAGAATTTAGCCTTGGATTTCTATGACTAGTTCCTTTCGTAGAAACCCTTGTTTTTGGGATTGAACCTCTTGCTTAGACTCTAGGATCTAAATCCTTGTTGATTTTCCAATGCACATATGGCAAGGAGTTTGAAGCGGATTTGAAGTCTATATGTAGTCCAAGTAGGAGGAACCTGAATTCTACTTAACAAGATTATTTACATTCGTCTCTCTTGTGACGATATCAAATGATGCTTGGATTCATTTCATATTTGGTTTATCAACTTGAAATTAAATTTTCATACTTTGCAAGCTAGTTGGACCTTCATTCAAATACAAATATGAAATTTGGAATCGTTAGCATATCTACTAGAACATATGAAAAATAGGGTTTATGGTTTCCATGATGATATGATGATGGAATAAAGTGGGTGTGTGAGTGAAATTTGAGTCCAGAAACCCTCCCGTATTGTTAAGGAATGCGAATACTCTATCCAGGTCAAATTTCAATGCATACAGATACAGTTTGAAAAAATTTCAACGTTGGCCCCATTCACATGTCACTGTTGCCCGCCTCTAGTATTTTTATGGTGTTGATTAAACAATCAACAAAAAAGAGGGATTTTTCATCACAACTATGACATAGATATATTGTATATACATTAATTTAGAACCTAAAAGAGAAATGAAGAAAGACTGACGAAAACTTATAACTTGCGTCAACCAAATTGTGTACTTTGAAAGAAAATTAGGGTTTATGGTTTACATGATGAATTGATGATGGAAGAAAGTGGGTGTGTCAATCAAATTTGAGTCTAGAAACCCTCCCATATCGTTAAGGAATGTAAATAGTCTATCCATGACAAATTCCAGTGCATATAGAAACTATTTGAAAAAATTTCAACGTTGGCCCCATTCGCAGGTCACTGTTGTCGGTGTCTAGTTCTAGTACAATTTACGTTCCTTGTTCCTTGTTCTATGTTCCTCGTTCCTCATTCCTTGTTCCTTATTACTCGTTCCTTGACCATTTTGTAGTCCTCAAGATCAATTATTTTTGTACAAAACATACTAATGGCATAAAATGTCCCACACAAAGACCAAATTAATATCCGCTACATAAGTCTTTTGTCTTTTTTCAAGTACTATGTAACGAATCTCAATTCTAAGAATATTCAAATAGGACCTAAGAACCTTAAGTTATTTCCTTAACCATGGGTGACATAACACTATCATGCAATAGTCAAATTGTTACATTTCATTGTCAGGCATCATGTGTACTGAGGGCTTGAGCCACCACAAAGGAAACATACAAAGAATGTTTGTCTTATGAACAAGATATGGTACTATCCATTTTGAGGTTTGGCATAGAAATTGTTCTTATATAATACACTACATTTCACCATAATATAATCCCTACACTCCTTGCAAACCATGTAACACCATTCAAATTAGACACAATATTCTTGCGACGAATTGGCTATACTATCGACGAACTTTTTTCGTCGATAGTATAGCTAATTCATCGCAAGATTATTTACATTCATCTCTCTTGCGACGATATAAAATGATGCTTGGATTCATTTCATATTTGTTTTAACAACTTGAAATTAAAATTTGATACTTTGCAAGCTATTTGGACCTGGAGTCAAATACAAATATGAAATTTGGAATCATTAACATATCTACTAGAACATATGAAAAATAGGGTTTATGGTTTCCATGATGATATGATGATGGAATAAAGTGGGTGTGTGAGTGAAATTTGAGTCAAAAATCTCTCATTGTTGCCATTATTGTGCCCTCTAATCGACAAAGTGAAGATTTGAATTTATGTAAACATTAGAACAATGAGTGTTTATATCATGAACCTCTATATGGATTAACATGACCATGAGAAGATTAAAGTAGGAAAATATGAAGAAAGTCTTGAAACCTTGAATAACCTTCCACATATTGTAGACATGAAGATTGAGATGATGCACATGTGTGAAAGAGTAAATGATTGACATCGTCATTTCCCACCCCTCATGTTTAATCCTTAATGTTGTTGAAGAAACAAAATAAATTTCATGGAACTAAAAACATTAAATTGTTGCCAAAATTGTGCCCTCTAATCAACAAAGTGAATATTGGAATTTATGTCAACATTATAACAATGAGTGTTTATATCATGGACCTCTATATGGATTAACATGACCATGAGAGGATTAAAGTAGGAAAATATGAAGAAAGTCTTGAAACCTTGAATAAACCTCCACATATAAATTGACAATGGCAATGTGATTTTGTTTCTTTGTCATGTGAGACACAGTGAAAAGAAGGGTAATGCTCTGAAAAAATATTATAAAATGTTTGACATGGCCATTTCCAACCCCTCATGTTTAATCCTTAAAACTTATTATTGCATCTTCCCAAAAATTTATTTTTCCATGTTGCACCAAGTTTAAAGTTTGCACATTGCTTGGAAAAGATGCTTGCCACATGTCACATGTCACAAGACTTTCAAAGTTTCATATATCATGTCACAAGATTTTGGAAGTTTCATATGGCATATTCAAGTTCTATTTTTTTCCTAGACTCCATAGCCCAAGCACAAGGCATCAGGTCTTGCTTGCATTCTCACGTCTTGAATCAAGGAGTATTGAATCAATATATACCAAGTCTTATAAGAGAAGTTGAAATTATCATTAAGTGTACAACAAAATTACATTCAAGGATATATAAAATCCATAGAAATATCCTTGTGTATATTATCATATGAAAAAGTACCCATAATTTCAATGCATTATATGCATCATTACATGTTCAACTATATAATGTACATCTAACTATCTTATAAAATTATTACATGACATCATGAATTTCTTTTAGTCTTCTTTTGTGCTTTCCAGATCTTAAGTAATTCATCCATCTCCATGTCTTCGTTTACTGGGTGCTCTTCAGTAGTTGATGTTGCTTCATTCCTTTCACATCAAGTACATCTAGTCTCGTACGCATGGCGTGGATGCTGCTATGAGGGGCCATCACCTACAAAAATAAAAAATATTAAATTTATATCGCCAATTTCTAAATATCATTGAAGTAGTTCATTAATATTAAAAACAAACTCTGCAATGTAATTATTTACCTGGTCCTCTAGTCGGCACCGTTGGAATGGCTTCCGGCCTGTTCACCTAATCTTTAGGTTGAGGAGGATCAACTATGACATTCTCTTCCATTGAAACGTCAAACTTTATAAGTACAAAATTTATAAGTATAGAATTATTAAGTATATGATTAATATATAGACATTTTACCATCGTGGGCCTCAGTGACAGGAACATCTTAGGGCTGCACCTCAATGGGATGGGGTTGTTGCGGATCACCATGATCTTCTGGTTGTGTTTCACTAACAACAGTATGCTCTCCAGTACTAATGGTTTCGTTGATAGTGTTTCTTCCCTGATTAAAACAAAGTAAGACATTAAATTATGGACGATATCAAACATTTACATATTTTATAAGTAATGAAAGGTTAATGTGGACTTATTTTTATTTACCTTATCCTACAAATTGGATCTTGGGGTATTTCCTATGCTTTTCCTACGATCAACCACGACTCTATAACCATACTTGTAACCATGTTGGAGGTCTTCCTTCATGGTTTCAGTTCCGAAGTCGTCGCCCTACATTGCATAAGGGTGTGGTTTTTTAATGTGTTTGGCTGCAATTACCTAAATGTTGTAAGGTGATACAAATAATATTCTTAAGATGTTTGGGTACTTAGGATTCGTGATTGTAACCTCGAGTATCCACCCTAGCCTAGCTTGTGTTGGCCATGTTTGGAAATCCTTGCTTTGGTTGCCTTCAAAGTGTCAGGCAACCTATCATCAAAATTTTCAAGTATGTTATATATAACCACACTTTTATTTAGATCTAAAGAAAAATAAAGCTGGTATTGAAATCAAAATATTGTAATTTACCTTGGTGTACCAGTTATTTGTTCTCCTAATTTTTTTAAAATCTTCTCTTTTGTATCATCAATGATCGCCTTCCACTCCCTCTCTAGAATTGAGGGAGGATGCTCATACCTAGGATTTCCTGTCAATCTTCATCTATAAACATCCTGCGTGTATTTTAAATATTTGCCTACTGCAGAGGTGACTGTTTTTTTATTGAACGTGTCAACTCCAAAGAGACCTTCAAGATAATCCGTAATTTCCTTTTTGAGGTTGGAATTATAGCAATTCCACCTCATGTGTAAGGTTGCCCCAGAAATCAACAAGGCCTTGCTCTCTAGGTGCGTATAAAAATGGTCGTTTCCTACACACAAAAAGATATGATCATTAATTTAAAATTAATAATCTAGATGATTTATAATTGAGAAGGGCAACATTAAACGATTAAAACATGATTTAAAACTACCTGGGAGTCTTGATTGTTTTAATGGAAGTCCATTATTGTCGACCAAAAATGTGCACGGAAGGGTCCTCATGCTTGTCACACATCTAGCTCCAGGAAATGCAACCATGTCAACCACATCACCATGAGCCTCATCTCTACCACCATATCTAGGCTCTGATCGAGGTGTGGATGTATGGTGGTGTGTGTAATGGATCCTATCTAAATTAGTTGTGGAAGATGGAGAAGTAAATAGTACTCTAACAGTTGTATGACCGCCCGCATCAGGACTCTGTAGCGTCTCTGTAGCTCCACTACTACCAACACTGGGTTGAACAAGCTCCAAAAATGTCTTTATAAAAAAGAAAATATTTTTTCATGAGATAATGTAAAAGTTAAAGAACAAAGTATCATAATTGAACATATGAGTACATTGAAAAAAAAAACACTTTAAATTCTTGTTATTACCTTATATGTGTTAAGTTGTGACATAAGGAGCTTCATCTTTGCTTTAACGTCAGGAGTTTGATCTGGACGATCTAAGAAGCTAGCAAGTTCCTTGTTCTCTTTAATGATATTTTTTTTATTAAGACCATCGGATCAGCAGATGAATAAAACTTCTCCTCATTGGCGGAATCATGATCAACATGTCCTGCGGACTACATACAATTTCAACAAAAACAATGTTATTTCAATAAACGTAAAATGAAAGTGGAAATTGATAATTATTTACATGTTCTACGGCTGCCCTTTTACACCATCATTCTACCACATTAGAATATAATTAGAACCCCCAAATATTTAAAAAATTCTTAATGATAACAAAAAAATAATGTTAAAGATAATATTTACAACAATGTTAAAGATAATAAAAAAATATAATGCAATAAGTAGAGGTTTTTTAAAGAGGTTTTGCATAAGAACCTACACACTATTAGTCAATGTTTCTATTCGATTCAAATGGTAATCCACTAATAACTCTTCCCCGGGAGGTATCTTTTTTATTGTGCACGGGACTACCTGATTCTCTTCACATCCCTCATATATGCAATTTGGTTGTTTGTCTGTTGTCCCAGGTCGTGTGTTGTTTATAAACCTTGCGATATTGAAGGAATATTTAGGCCTTCCATCAATATAGATAGTCGCTCCTTATTTTTATCCTTGTTTATTAGTTGTATATAATTTGCAGTGAGTGCATATCTATGAATACTTCGCATGTACTAGACAAACTGCATCCAATCGTTATAATTGTAACATGGTCTGACATAGTCCATCAATTCAATTACTTTATTGTATTTTACAAATATTCCATCCATGGGAAATAGCCCCAAGCCATGCAGGGAGGATGGTGTAATGAGATATGTCCTATTGTTGACAATGAAGTCAACATGTATAGGACGTAGGTCCTTAGGTACCCATTGTTTCACCATATGCTTATACCTGAGTAGAACCTCTATGTCTCCTATTCTCTCATCAGAATAAGAGCATGATCCTCCTTCGGCAAGAAAAAATTTCATGCGTCTACAAAATTTTATTCTGACTTTTTCACCCCTGGTCCTTGTTTGCTTATCATATCTACTAGATGCAGTCGCATTCCCCTCTATTTTTCCTAAGCTTTCCTCACTCGACGAAGAAATATCTGACAGGTACTTGTTTGGTTGTACCTTCAGTTGCATGTGCACGTGTTGTTAATTAGTTGTCCATCATCATCCTAGTTCTAATTTATGAACCTTTTTTCTATATTCAATGTTCTAAATAAATTTTTTATATCTTTAGTTTTGGATGCACAATTAGACTAGTGTGCAATTACCAATATTAGTGGTCAACCACCTAATTTAATGTGATATCCCTCTTGATTTTGGACATATTAAGGAGATATTAATGTGATAACACTAAGAACATGATAAATTTATCATATGGATCTAAGAAACAAATAGTAGTAAGGTTGTTGTTTGTTGAATTTGTTCAAATTAGAATTATTATAAGAAATGTCCATTGAATATGAGGGTCAATGCTATGGAGTAAGAAATCCAACCATCAGTTGGTGTGTTGAAAATCTTGGGTGCTTTATTTTTCAATATGTCTAAGGCAAGCCAAGAGTAGTACTATACAAATATTAGTTTTTTTCAAGACAAGAGTAGAACTATACAAATATTAATTTTGTTCAAGCCAAGAGTAGAACTATCAAATATTAGTTTTGTTCAATCCAAGTTGAAGAATAAGTTAGTTATGGCGATGGTTAACAATAGTGCAACCCACATTTTTATGTAGGAAGTAGTAGTTGTTAAACTCATTGTGCAGTTGAAATTGGTGCAGTATTTTTTCAAGGCAGTAAGATATAGTAGTTAGTTGACAGAGACATGTAGAATTTAGTTAGTTTTTATGCCCTCATGAGCTATTGGCCAAGAGTCCATGAAATGGTTTGGGATGCGACTTGCAACTAGGCATAAAATGAATATCGAGACTTGGATTGAGGAACCATCAACTCTAATGGATTTCTAGGATATGATTTCAGTTAGACCACCCCTCACTCCCAAGAGCCATGCCTCGGAAGTTGTTTTACTCATTGATTTTGACAATTAGTGTTTTGCTCAGTTTGAAGCAATGCAACATTTGGATTAAGGGGTCCAATTTATGAAACCATGCCTCAAGATTGGATGGATAATTTGGTCACCTAGTCCATGCCTAAAAAAGCTTGCAGCATCTCACGAAACTCAAAAATGTTGCTCCGTTAGTCTTTTATGCCCTGAGAAGGAATTGGCCAAGAGTCCCCGAGATGGTTTGGGATGTGACTTGCAACTGGGCATAAAACTAAAACCGAGACTCGGATTGAGGAACCATCGTATCTATTGGATTCCTCGCATAGTACTTTAGCTAGAGCACCCCTCACTCCCGGTTCCAACCCCTCGGAAGTTGTTTTTTTCATCGATTTTGATAACTAGTGCTTTGCTCAGTAAGAAGTAATGAAACATTTGGATTTAGGGGTCCAATTAAGGAAACATACCTCAAGAGTGGATGGAAAATGTGGTCACCTAGTCCATGCCTAAACAAGCATGTAGAATCTCATGGAGCTCAAAAATGCTCCTATGTTAGGCTTTTATGCCACGAGGATGAATTGTGAAAACTTGCAACTGGGCATAAAACGAAAACCAAGACTCGGATTGAGGAACCATCGACTACAATGGATTCCTAGGATAGTATTTCACCTAGAGCACCCCTCACTCTTGGGTGTCATGCGTCGAAAGTTTATTGACTCATTGATTTCGAGATCTAGTGTTTTGCTCAGTTTGAAGCAAACCAACATTTGGATTAATGGGTCCAATTTATGAAATCGTGCCTCAAGAGTGGATTGAAAATATAGTTACCTAGTCCATGCCTAAACAATCTTGCAGCATCTCACAGAACTCAAAAATTTTCCTTCGTTAGGTTTTTATGCCCTCAGGAGCAATTGGTCAAGAGTCCCCAAAATGGTTTGGGATGCAACTTGTAACTGGGCATATAATGAATATCGAGACTCATATTAAGGAACCATCAACTACGATGGATTATTGGGATAGTATTTCATATAAAGCACCCCTCACTCATGGGTGCCATGCCTCAAAAGTTTCTTTAATCATTGATTTCGAGAACTAGTGTTTTTCTCAGTTTGAAGCAATGAAACATTTGGATTAAGGGTCTAATTTATGAAACCATGCCTTGGGAGTGGATGGATAATTTGGTCACCTAGTCCATGCCTAAAGAAGATTGCATCATCTCACGGAACTCAAAAATGTTGCTTTGTTAGTCTTTTATGCCCTGAGCGGAAATTGGCCAAGAGTTCCCGAAATGGTTTGGGATGCGAGTTACAACTGGTCATAAAATGAAAACTGAGACTCAGATTGAGAAATCGTTGTCTCTGTTGGATTCCTAGCATAGGATTTTAGCTAGAGCAGCCCTCAGTCATGGTTCCAACCCCTTGGAAGTTGTTTTTTTCATCAATTTCGATAAGTAGTTCTTTGCTCAGTAAGAAGCAATGCAACATTTGGATTTAGGGGTAAAATTTACGAAACCATGCCTTGGGAGAGGATGGACAATGTGGTCACCTATTCCATGCCTAAACAAGCATGCAAAATCTCATGGAGCTCAAAAATGTTGCTTCGTTAGGCTTTTATGCCCGGAGGAGCAATTGCCAAGAGTCCCCGAAATGGTTTGGGATGCGATAGCAACTGGGCATAAAATGAAAACCAAGACTCAGATTGAGGATCCATTGACTCCGATGGATTCCTGGGATAGGATTTCAGCTAGAGCACCCCTCACTCCTAGGTTCCATGCCTCAGAAGTTGCTTTACTCGTTGATTTCGAGAACTAGTGGTTTTCTCAGTTTGAAGCAAACCAACATTTGGATTAAGGGGTCCAATTTATGAAACTATGCCTCAAGAGTGGATGGAAAATATAGTCACCTAGTCCATGCCTAAAAAATCTTGCAGCATCTCGCGAAACTCAAAAATGTTGCTCTGTTAGGTTTTTATGCCCCTAGGAGCAATTGGCCAAGAGTCCTCGAAATGGTTTGGGATGCGACTTGTAACTGGGCATATAACGGATATCGTGACTCAGATTGAGGAACCATCGACTCCGATGGATTCCTGGGATAGGATTTCATCTAGATCACCCCTCACTCACGTGTGCCATGCCTCACAAATTGCTTTAATCATTGATTTCGAGAACTAGTGTTTTTCTCAGTTTGAAGCAATGCAACATTTGGATTAAGGGAATAATTTATGAAACCATGCCTTGGGAGTGGATGGATAATTTTTTCACCTAGTCCTTACCTAAACAATCTTGCATCATCTCACGGAACTCAAAAATGTTGCTACGTTAGTCTTTTATGCCCTGAGCGGAAATTAGCCAAGAGTCCCCGAAATGGTTTGGGATGTGACTTGCAATTGGGCATAACATGAAAATAGAGACTTATATTGAGGAACCATCATCTCTTTTGGATTCCTAGCATAGTATTTTAGCTAGAGCACCCCTCACTCCCGGTTCCAACCCCTCGGAAGTTGTTTTTTCATCGATTTCGATAACTAGTGCTTTGCTCAGTAAGAAGTAATGCAACATTTGGATTTAGGAATCCAATCTACAAAACCATGCCTTTGGAGCGGACGGACAATGTGGTCACCTATTCCATGCCTAAAAAAGCATGCAAAATCTCATGGAGCTCAAAAATGTTGCTCTGTTAGGATTTTATGCCTCGAGGAGGAATTGTCAAGAGTCCCTGAAATGGTTTGGGATGCTACTTGCAACTGGGCATAAAATGAAAACCGAGACTTGGATTGAGGAACCATCGACTCCAATGGATTCCTAGGATATAATTTCAGCTAGAGCACCCCTTACTCCCGGGTTCCATGCCTAGGAAGTTTCTTTACTCATTGATTTTGAGAACTAGTGTTTTGCTCAGTTTGAAGTAAACCAACATTTGGATTAAGGGGTCCAATTTATGAAACACTGCCTCGGGAGCGGATGGAAAATATAGTCACCTATTCCATGCCTAACCAATCTTATAGCATCTCACGGAACTCAAAAATGTTGCTCCATTATTCTTTTATGCCCTGAGCGGGAATTGGCCAAGAGTCCTTGAAATGGTTTGGCATGCGACTTGTAACTGGGCATAAAATGAAAACCAAGACTCGGATTGAGGAACCGCCATCTCTGTTGGATTCTTGGCATATGATTTTATCTAGAGAACCCCTCACTCTCGGTTCCAACCCCTCAGAAGTTGTTTTTTCATTGATTTCGATAACTAGTGCTTTGCTTAGTAAGAAACAATGCAACATTTGGATTTACGGGTCCAATTTATGAAACAATGCCTCGAGAGCAGATGGACAATGTGGTCACCTAGTCCATTTCTAAACAAGAATGAAAAATCTCATGGAGCTCAAAAATGTTGCTCCATTAGGCTTTTATGCCCGGAGGAGGAATTGCCAAGAGTCCCTGAAATGGTTTGGGATGCGACTTGCAACTGGGAATAAAATGAAAACCGAGAATCGGATTGAGGAATCGTCGACTCCGATGGGTTCCTAGGATAGGATTTCATCTAGAGCACCCATCATTCCTAGGTTCCATTCCTATGAAGTTGCTTTACTCATTTATTTCGAGAACAAGTGTTTTTCTCAGTTTCAAGCAAACCAACATTTGGATTAAGCGGTCCAATTTATGAAATTGTGCATCGAGAGCGGATGGAAAATATAGTCACCTAGTCCACGCCTAAAAAATCTTGAAGAATCTCATGAAACTCAAAAATGTTCCTCCATTAGGTATTTATGCCCTCGGAAGCAATTGGCCAAGAGTCCCCGAAATGGTTTGGGATGCGACTTGCAACTAGTCATACAATGAATATCGAGACTCGGATTGAGGAACAGTCAACTCCGATGGATTCCTCAGATAGGATTTCATCTAGATCACCCCTCACTCACAGGTGTCATGTCTTAGAAGTTGATTTAATCATTGATTTCGAGAACTAGTGTTTTGCTCAGTTTGAAGAAATGCAGCATTTGGATTAAGGGGCCAATTTACAAAACCATACCTCAGGAGCGGATGGATAATTTGGTCACCTATTCCATGCCTAAACAATCTTGCAGCATCTCATGGAACTCAAAAATGTTTCTTCGTTAGTCTTTTATACCTTGAGCGGGAATTGGCCAAGAGTCCCTGAAATGGTTTGGGATGCAACTTGTAACTGGGCATAAAATGAAAACCGAGACGCAAATTGAGTAACTGTCATCTCTCTTGGATTCCTGGCATAGGATTTTAGCTATATCACCTCTCACTCTCAGTTTGAACCCCTTGGAAGTTGTTTTCTTCATCGATTTCGATAACTAGTGCTTTCCTCAGTAAGAAGTAATGCAACATTTGGATTTAGGGGTCCAATTTACAAAACCATGCCTCTGGAGTGGATGCAAAATGTGGTCACCTATTCTATGCCTAAACAAACATGCAAAATCTCATGGAACTCAAAAATGATGCTCCATTAGGCTTTTATGCCCAGAGGAGGAATTGCCAAGAGTCCCCGAAATGGTTTGGGATGCGACTTGCAACTGGGCATAAAACGAAAATCGAGACTCAGATTGAGGAATCATTGAATCAAATGGATTCCTAGGATAGGATTTAAGCTAGAGAAGCCCTCACTCCCAGGTGCCATGCCTCTAAATTTTCTTTACTCATTGATTTTGAGAACCAGTATTTCGCTCAGTTTGAAGCAAACCAACATTTGGATTAAGGGGTGCAATTTATGAAACATTTCCCGGGGAGAAGATGGAAAATATAGTCACCTATTCCATGCCTAAACAATCTTGCAGCATCTCACAGAACTCAAAAATGTTGCTAAATTATTCTTTTATGCCCTGAGCGGGAATTGGCCAAGAGTCCCCTACATGGTTTGGGATGCGACTTGCAACTGGGCATAAAACGAAAACCAAGACTTGGATTGAGGAACTGTCATCTATGTTGGATTCTTGGCATAGTATTTTAGCTAGAGCACCCTTCACTCCCAGTTCCAACCCCTCATAATTTGTTTTTTTCATCGATTACAATAACTAATGCTTTGCTCAGTAAGAAGCAATGCAACATTTGGATTTAGGGGTCCAATTTAAGAAACCATGCCTCGGGAGCAGATGGACAATGTAGTCACCTAGTCCATGCCTAAATAAGCATGCAGAATATCATGGAGCTCAAAAATGTTGCTCCATTAGGCTTTTATGCCTAGAGGAGGAATTGCCAAGAGTCCCCGAAATGATTTGGGATGCAACTTGCAACTGGGCATAAAATCAAAACCGAGACTTGGATTGAGGAACTGTTAACTCTGATGGATTCTTGGGACAGGATTTCATCTAGAGAACCCCTCACTCTCGGTTCCAACCCCTCAGAAGTAGTTTTTTTCATCGATTTCGATAACTAGTGCTTTTCTCAGTAAGAAGCAATGCAACATTTGGATTTAGGGGCCAATTTACAAAACCATGCCTCAGGAGTGGATGGATAATTTGGTCACCTAGTCCATGCCTAAAAAATCTTTCATCATCTCACAGAACTCAAAAATGTTGCACCGTTAGTATTTTATGCCCCGAGTGGGGTTTGAGGAATCGTCGTCTTTGTTGGATTCCTGGCATAGGATTTTAGCGAGAGCACCCCTCACTCCCGGTTCATGATTGGATTCTAGTTTCCATAAACTTTATTTTTGAGGCTGCATGTATTACTATCCAAGAGGTTGGGAGAATTTTGGGAGAAAGAAGAGGAACCTTACTTATTTTCGAGAAAAGGGACAGAACACTCCCTATTGTAGGGGGAGGTTAGTATAAGAAGTAGCATTTACCATATAGAGGGGGGATAAAAGTAGTCTTTGACCACTAATTCCAGAATGGGATCATCCTTTTTAAGAAGGACAAGGACTAAAATATCTTCAAGGGAATTTTATATATTTCCATCAAGGTCATGGACAATTCTGATGTGGACAATTTTGCATGGAGGCATTTCTCCCAGACCTCTTCACAAAATATTGTGAATCTATGGTGAATGTACAAATATGTGAGATGTGGGTTTATGATAATATTTTGAATTTTCCAATAACATTCTCCATTGACCTTGTGTAAACCATTCCATTTGGTGTTTGTTGCACTAAATGTAAATAACAATGTTGGAGAATTATAAGACATAAGTTAGGTATGAGCTATTTGTTACCTCTTTATTACCTTTTATTTTAATTGTATCCATATTTTGTATTGATCAAATGAGGAATTAACCCTAAACTAATTCCATTAGACACAAACTCAATTCTAAGGCCAACTAAGGAGAAGAAACAGCAGACGCTAATTAATCTAGGAGTCAAGCATGCAAACAAACCTTCTCACAAAGAAGCATATGTTGGTGATGGAATCCAACATCACAGAATCGATGTGCGAAGGGGCTGAGTTTTGGTGGGTGGGAAAGTTATTTTGAAAACCTACTTAACGAACTAATGCCATGGTGCAAGTTACCTCACCGAGCAATGGGAAACCCTCCAAGGAGTCCGAGTGAGTCTAGCCAACGTCGTTCCCAAGTACAACACCACCTTCCCTGTGCTGTCACCTTATGTAGGAAGTCTAAAATATTATGGCCTCTATGGTACCACCTACTATACCAAAGCAGAGGGGGGACAATTGATAATCGACACCAAGACCAATAAAGCAGGGTTGATTATTCTAAGGGCCCCAATGTGACCTCATGATTTACCCTTGTGTTAGAAGGGCTTCCTAAATTCAGTGATATAGCAACTGGATTTCACTCCCTAACTGAAGGCCTTATGTTTGTTTACCAGATTTGGATATTTATTCTCACAATCCTATTCCAAAGCTCTACACCTAAGCTAAGATGGTTTTGAAGAGCTCTAGAAAATTTTCTAGATAAATTTTAATTAGCGCTTGGTTTTAGGTTGTTGTTACTCAAAGGAGTGGTCATGAAACTGATGGTGTTTTGCCTCGACTCTTTAAACCATGCAAGAGGAAAATGAAATGCAAGAAATTCAACTTCGATGAAAACTATCTATGGGAAGGAGCAAGAGGTTTTAAGCAAAGAAATAATTTCTTGATAGATTACTATGTGTGCAGTACTGCAAAATGACCCAAATTTTAAAAATACCATGCAAATGTCATAGTTCACTTAGTACACCTATACAACATTGAATCAGATGTCATCATTTCTAACATAGTGAACTTTTATGATTATAGAGACCACCATACACATATTGAATACTCATAAGGATCATAGGGGCTTCACCTTGTTGACCAATAACTTATCACGTAATTCATTCATAAAGGGGGGTTTTTAATTATGAACCCAAATGTTGTGAATATATGTTATGCGTAAAACACTGAAAATAACAATATAATAAAGAAAAAATGATACAAATCCTTGTTCCACAAGAGGAATGTAACATAAGGATTTCCAAGTAATATACAACATTCATTTACATGATCTAGGTTCCTATTCATGCCCCCCTTCATTGGACCAAAAGAAAACACGATTCAAAAATCCATCCTCTCCTCTTTTTAAGAAAACATGATTCAAATACATCTTCTCCTCTTTTTAGTCCTTGCAAAGCAAGGACTATAATAATCACCTCATGCGAATAATTCATATGTATAGAACATGTAACAAAAAAATATTTAAGTTACGGTAAAGTCATAGAATTTTGTATTTTCCACCATATTAATTTTTTCTTGAGTTGTACAAATTGTGTAGTTTTTAGTTTTCTCTAAATAAGATGGTCTCTATCCCTAAGGCCATTGATGGTATCTCTTGATGGTCTCTCTTGATATGGTCCCCAAAATCTAAGGAATAACAAGAAAACAATGTGTTTCATTTGTCAAGATAATACCCACGATACATTTTAATGTTAGGACAATGAAAGAATCAAGACAAAATATTAGACAATATATCACATACAAACAATAGACAAGAATTAGGTTGCATGGGGTAAAGAGGGGTTGGTGACTATATAAGAAGAGGTGGCTATGGTGAAATAAGAAGAGGTCGAGGTGGTCGACATGGAGGATAAGGCGGATATTAAGAAGGTTTTGTTTTACCTATATTGGGAGCAAGAAAAGGGAAGGATGCACTTTTGTGAAAAAACCCTCAAATAAAACCTGGAAGGAAAGAAGAAGAATTTCAAGGCTCTAGATGAATTTTTGGATCCATCAAGTGAGGAAGAATCCATATCAAGGATGATAGAATTGATGACTATATTGGATGCATCATGTTTTCGTTGGATGTGAAGAATGTTACTTGTCAGTTACCTTAATTTACCACCTCATCACTTGGTCAATGTGTCATGCCACCATTGGATGTGAAGAATGTCAAATTTCAACTATTCTTGTTGCCACCTCATCATCTAGTCCCTATGTCAAGTTGTCATTAGATGTGAAGAAGGATTAAGGGGTGAAGATGGGTGGATTAGTCAGCTCTTGCTACCACTTGGTCCACATGTCATGTTTTCATTGGATGTGAAGAATGCCACTTGTTATTTAGACATGGTTTCCACCTCATCACTTGGTCCATGTGTCACATCATCATTGGATGTGAGGAATGTCACATATTAGTTAGCCTAGGCTACCACCTCATCACCTAGTCCATTTTTCATATTGTCATTGAATGTGAAGAAGGGTCTAGGGACACATATGGATGAGATGAATGGAGCATGGTGGATGATCTCTAAGGTGGACGACCATGTGCACGGTTGATGATATCTAATACAAAAAATGATTTTTATAATGTTGGTCTATAACTTCCTATATTTTATTGTATATATTTTATTTGAGGATTTCCTTAATAAGTGGACAAACTCAAACTTTATGGTGAGTCTATTTTTCGATGAGGAAAAATTATGCCTCCAATCTACTCATTTTCTCGAAATTCTAACGATGTGGTTTATCTCAAAATGAGCCAAAACTCTTAATAAAAAATTTCAATAATCAAAATTCCCATGTCTTTACCTATGTTTGAAATCAGCAATAAGACCTATGAAAAGTCTTAGATTATAAATTCCATTTCCAAGAGCTCATCTAGTGAATTGTTTACCTTTTGACCTTATTTTTCTTTCAACATTTGTTTGAAACATTACTTGTCTTGCCACAATGATGATTTGGATGGAGATTAAATCATTTTGTCTCCACATGGCCAACTTGATGACAATGTTTTCACTTATCAATAATTGTATCCATATGTATCGAAAGATAGGTGTGTTGAGTTGTTGATTTTCCATTAATAACAGGAGACAAAATGGAAGATTTGATCGTTGTCTCTATTCGAAAAAATAGCAAATGAGGTAAATCGAAATGTTGAAGTAGGGCTTGGATGTGATGGAATAGTCCTGAAACAATATTCCCAAAACCTAGGTTGAGCATGGCTCCCTTTTATTAATTATCAAATACATGCAAAATTTGAGTGTGAAAAGGTTATACTCACCATTATTTCCCACAGTCTTGTGCCTCCTTTCCCTCGACAGTCTCGAGCCTCCTTTCTCGGTATGATCTTTCCCTCCTTTTCCTCGGCCTCGAATGTACCTCTTGTGCCTCTTTTCCCTCGACAGTGGTTCCTTAAAGAAAGCCCGCATTACCAAATCTTGTCTCCTCAAATGGCATGGGTGCAGGCCCTTGACACTCTCGCGGCTCCTTTCCCTGTATGATCAGTCTCGGATGACCCAACCCTAGTTCATTAGAGTAATTAGAAGATGGATGACCCGACCCTCGAATAGAGTAAGTAGGAGATAGGTAACAGGGTCTCATTGCTCTGTCTGCTCGGTCTTCTCGGTCTTGGATGGGCTTGTTTGCTCAGTCTTGGTCTTGGTCTTCTCGGTCTGCTCGGTCTACTCAATCTCACCTTACCAAACTCTATCTCCTTACCAAACCCTGTCTCGACCTCAAAGTGTATGGTGTGTATGGGTGAAATCGAATTATGTTTCCCCCCTTAAAAAAACCCGCCTTAATAATTAAGAAATTTACCTTACCAAACCATCTCTCCGCCTCAAAGTGTATGGGTGAAATCGAAGGTTATTTCTACATTTTCATATTGAGTAGATTACATATAAAAAAATAATCAATAATTATTATAATCAAAGGATTTAGTATTTGTTTTTTTAAATTGTATTAAGAATATATATTTACTCTTTGATTTTTTTATGAAGGGATAATTTATTTTAGTAAATATCACTATAAAATTATGAAAATTAGGTGGAAAGATGGGAAACTAACCCATACATGAACCAATAATTAGTATTAATGTCTAACAAGTTGGAAAAAATGGCCTAAAGCCCTAACTAAACCTTCTCGAGCTCATGAACCACCATCGACAACACCTAAAAACCATGACATGAGTCCTCTCTAGCGAGTCTTTGGCATCCAATTAGTTAAATATGGGTGACATTATGAGGTCTTATTGATCATCATGGATGGGTCTTATGTTCATAAATATAGTCCACTTGTATTCCAAAGATCCACTTTAAAGGGTCTATGTTGTAGTTTAAGGCTTTCATTGTGGCACATTAGATCAATAATATTAATTTAGGGAATAATACCCTATATTTCTTCCTCGAACCATGGTATGAGACCCACCTGTCATGCAAAAAACCTTCTAATGGAACCCATATCCGACTCTAAGGATATTTACCTCCTATAGAGGGCATGTTTTGTGGTTAATTTGTAGCCTTGTGCATGGCCATTGGTCCCTAGAATATGACATCTAGGTCCTAAATTATTTATATAGAACCACAAAAAAAATCATAAGATGAAATCAATGCAATTTATATTCCATATCTAGCTCAAGCACCATTATCAAGTCCTCAGGTCACCACAGAATACCATGGATGGGTGAACAAGTTGTCATCAAGATCCTTGAAAAAGTCCTCAAACCAACATAACATAACTTAATTGGCCTTGAAGAGGTATATGAGGCATCATGATTAGGTTTTGTACATTGAAAATGGGTGTAGAGGCATAAACATGGCAAGTTGGAAACAATGGCCTAAATATCTAACTAAACCTTCTCGAGCTCATGAACCACCATCGACAACACCTAAAAACCATGACATGAGTCCTCTCTAGGGAGTCTTTGGCATCCAATTAGTTGAACATGGGTGACATTATGAGGTCTTCTTGATCATCATGGATGGGTCTTAGGTTCATTACTATAGTCCACTTGTATTCCAAAGGTCTACTTTAAAGGGTATATGTTGTGGTTTAAGGCCTTGATTGTGGCACATTAGATCAATAATATTAATTTAGGGAATAATTCCCTATATTTATCCCTCGAACCATGGTATGAGACCCACCTGTCATGCAAAAAACTTTCTAATGGAACCCATATCCCACTCTAAGGATATTTACCTCCTATGGAGGGAATGTTTTGTGGTAAATTTGTAGCCCTGTGCATGGCCGTTGGTCCCTAGAATATGATATCTAGGTCCTAAATTATTTATATAGAACCACACAAAAAAATCATAAGATGAAATCAATGCAATTTCTATTCCATATTTAGCTCAAGCACCATGAGCAAGTCCTTAGGTCACCACACAAGACCATGGATGGGTGAACAAGTTGTCATCAAGAGCCTTGAACAAGTCCTCAAACCAACATGACATAACTTAATTTTCCTTTAAGAGTGATATAGGCATCATGATTAGGTTTTGTACATTGAAAATGGGTGTAGAGTCATAAATATGACAAGTTGGAAACAATGGCCTAAATCCCTAACTAAACCTTCTCGAGCTCATGAACCAACATTGAAAAAACCTTAAAAAAATGACACGAGTCCTCTCAAGGGAGTCTTTGGCATCCAATTAGTTGAATATGGGTGACATTATGTGGTCTTCTTGATCATGATGGATGGGTCTTAGGTTCATGACTATAGTCCACTTCTATGCCAAAGGTCCACTTTAAAGGGTCTATGTTGTGGTTTAAGGCCTTGATTTTGGCACATTATATCAATAATATTAATATAGGGAATAATTCCATGTATTTATACCTCGAACCATGGTATGAGACCCACCTGTCATGCAAAAAACCTTCTAATGAAACCCATATACCACTCTAAGGATATTTACCTCCTATAGAAGGCATGTTTTGTGGTTAATTTTTAGCCTTGTGCATTACCATTGGTCGCTAGAACATGACATCTAGGTCCTAAATTATTTATATAGAACCACAAAAAAATTCATAAGATGAAATCAATGCAATTTCCGTTCCATATCTAGCTCAAGCACCATGAGAAATTCCTCGAGTCACCACACAAGACCATGGATGGGTGAACAAGTTGTCATCAAGAGCCTTGAACAAGTCCTCAAACCAACATAACATAACTTAATTGGCCTTTAAGAGGGATATAGGCATCATGATTAGGTTTAGTACATTGAAAATGGGTGTAGAGGCATAAACATGGCAAGTTGGAAACAATGGCCTAAAGCCCTAACTAAACCTTCTCGAGCTCATGAACCACCATCTAAAAACACCTAAAAACCATCACATGAGTCCTCTCTAGGGAGTCTTTGGCATCCAATTAGTTGAATATGGGTGACATTATGAGGTCTTCTTGATCATCATGGATGGGTCTTAGGTTCATGACTATAGTCCACTTGTATGCCAAAGGTCCAGTTTAAAGGGTCTATGTTGTGGTTTAAGGCCTTTATTGTGGAACATTAGATCAATAATATTAATCTAAGGAATAATTCCCTATATTTCTCCCCCGAACCATGGTATGAGACCCACCTGTCATGAAAAAACCCTTCTAATGGAACCCATATCCCACTCTAAGGATATTGATCTCCTATAGAGGGCATGTTTCGTGGTTAACTTGTAGCCTTGTGCATGGCCATTCGTCCCTATAATATGACATCTAGGTCCTAAATTATTTATATAGAACCACACAAAAATTCATAAGAGTCATGTGCAACCATTAAAACAATAAACACAACCATATCCTGTGCAACCATGAACCTAAGACCCGTCATGTGCAACCGTTGAAACAATAAACACAACCATATCCATGGCTTCTCGGTGTATTTTTTAAATGGGCGATTGGAAATGTTGAAGTAATTTAAGGAAGGTTTACATAATAATTAAAATTATTTTGTTTAATAATCGGTTCATCATCTTGATCATGACCTTCTATCATGATTTTCTAATTGGAAATATGCTTATATGTTTTGAAAAGAGAGGGAGTAAATCCTCGTATATTCAAGGACATGAAACATATATAATTTTTTAGAAAGTATAATTGATATAGATATATGAAGAAAAAAACCTAAGAGCAAGTGTTTGTAATAAAGAATGAAGGATATAAGGAATGTTTACCATAGCCTTTCTTTTAAGCATCTATAACATCATGGTATGACATCACGATAACCGCTTTGATGTCATATCCTTATCAAAATCAGATATGTTACTTTCATGAAGTCACTTCATTCCCCCTAGAGGGACATCAGGTACAATTTTCATATTTGAGAAGGAAAACCCAATATCAATGGCCTCTACTGCATCCTTCAAGGGAGTACAAGGTTCCCTGATCAACTCTTCTAGGAAGACTATATCAATTTTTTTTGAGGTCAATGGTTGTTGATTTTCTTTAGCAAGAGAAACTTCATCATCTCACATTGGTTTCTTAGGAAAATTTCATTTTTTTTTATTTGGATTTGGTCCCTTTTTCCCTTGAAGTATGAGCTCATGCATGGGTATAAATATCATGTAGATGTCCTGTAATTTGATGAATTCAACACTAGAATGTTGTGTTCTCATAATTCAATACCTGAATCCACCTAAAAATTTCATTTAAGGGTCATTTTATCTAGAAGACTCTTACTCAGGTCTATTTCAACATATAAGATGAAGGTGTATGTAGACAATCTCGTTATAAATCTCCAAAATTGCTTTTACGTAACTACCCAAAGTATTCTCAATATCCTCAAAAATTGATATATACCAAGAATGAAATGGAAAATTTGGGAGGTGTACCCAAAGTGTCATTCTAGTAATTGACATAGAGTTAGGATCAAAATTTGGAAATCAAGGAGATATAAAAAGCCCCACTCTTCCCCAAAACTAAGGACCCTACTATAGAACTTGCTTATAAGCAGCATGATCGAAAATATGAATTGAAAAAACACCTTTGGAGCAGAGAGGAAACTCATAATTCTTTTTCCATGTTGAGTGGATCCATTGGCACAACGTTGATGAAGGAAGCCAATAGCCATTAAACCATTAAATGTGCTCCTTAAAGGACATGTGTTTTGAAGTTGAAAGCACCTCATGTTTTTACATTACTTGGTTACCAGTGACCATGGATTCCTTGTTTCCGAAGATATTAACCATTGAATATCACTGATCCACATGAAACATATGTTAAATTGTTTTTTTTCCTCATACCCACATTCTTCCTTTGAGAAATGCATTGGTACCCATATGTTTCCTTTAAGAAAGGCAGGGTGTCTTCCAAAAATTGTAAAAAGTAAAAAATGAGCATTAATTATGCACTCCTAAGCGGGGTTTATGAGATCCGTGCAACTGTACAACCCTAATTATTATTGCCAACAAACTTAACCAACTTGTGATAGTATAAATTGGGTTCAAATGTTAGAGAAAGGAAACCAACCATTCTAGTACCCTTATGCTGGAGCATTATCTTGAGAATTTAGCCTTGGATTTTTATGACTAGTTCCTTTTGTAGAAACCATTGTTTTTGAGATTGACTCTCTTGCTTACACTCTAGGATCTAAATCCTTGTTGATTTTCCAATGCACATATGGCAAGGAACTTGAAGCGGAGTTGAAATCTATATGTAGTCCAAGTAGGAGGAACTTGAATTCTATTGACAAAGATTATTTACATTCGTCTCTCTTGCGACAATATCAAATGATGCTTGGATTCATTTCATATTTGGTTTATCAACTTGAAATTAAAATTTGATACTTTGCAAGCTAGTTGGACCTTGATTCAAATACAAATATGAAATTTGGAATCGTTAGCATATCTACTAGAACATATGAAAAATAGGGTTTATGGTTTCCATGATGATATGATGATGGAAGAAAGTTGGTCTGTGAGTGAAATTTGAGTCCAGAAATCCTCCCATATCGTTAAGGCATGTGAATACTCTATCCAGGTCAAATTTCAATGCATACAGATACAGTTTGAAAAAATTTCAACATTGGCTCCATTCACATGTCACTGTTGTCGACCTCTAGTATTTTTATGGTGTTGATTAAGCAATCAATGAAAAAGAGGGATTTTTCATCAAAACTATGAAATAGATACATTGTATATGCATTAATGTAGAACCTGAAAGAAAAATGAAGAAAGACTGACGAAAACTTAAAACTTGCGTCAACCAAATTGTGTACTTTGAAATAAAATTAGGCTTTATGGTTTACATGATGAATTGATGATGGAAGAAACTGGGTGTGTCAGTCAAATTTGAGTCCAAAAACCATCCCATATCATTAAGGCATGCGAATATTCTATCCATGACAAATTTCAATGCATACAAAAACTGTTTGAAAAAATTTCAATGTTGGCCCCATTCATAGGTCACTGTTGTCAGTGTCTAGTCCTAGTACAATTTACGTTCCTTTTTCCTTGTTCTGTGTTCCTCATTCCTTGTTCCTTGCTCCTTATTCCTCGTTCCTTGAGCATGGTGTAGTCCCCAAGATCAATTATTTTTGTACAAAACAAACTAATGGCATAAAATGTCCCACACAAAGACCAAATTAATATCTGCTACATAAGTCTTTTGTCTTTTTTCAAGGACTATGTCACGAATCTCAATTCTAAGAAGATTCAAATAGGACCTAAGAAACTTAATTTATTTCCTTACCCATGGGTGACATAACACTATCATTCAATAGTCAAATTGTTACATTTCATTGTCAGGCATCATGTGTACTGAGGGCTTGAGCCACCACAAAGGAAACATACAAAGAATATTTGTCTTATGAACAAGATATGGTACTGTCCATTTTGAGGTTTGGCATAGAGATTGTTCCTATAGACTACACTAAATTGCACCATAATATAATCCCTACACTCCTTGAAAACCATGTAACACCATTCAAATTAGACACAATATTCTTGCAACGAATTAGCTATACTATCTACGAACTTTTTTCATCGATAGTATAGTTAATTCGTCGCAAGATTATTTCCATTCATCTCTCTTGCGACGATATGAAATGATGCTTGGATTCATTTCATATTTGGTTTATCAACTTGAAATTAAAATTTGATACTTTGCAAGCTAGCTGGACCTTGAGTCAAATACAAATATGAAATTTGGAATCGTTAACATATCTACTAGAACATATGACAAATAGGGTTTATGGTTTCCATGATGATGTGATGATGGAATAAAGTGGGTGTGTGAGTGAAATTTGAGTCCATAAACCCTCCCATATCGTTAAGTCATGTGAATAGTATATCCACATCAAATTGCAATGCATGCAAATAAAGCTTGAAAAAATTTCAACATTGGCTCCATTCACATGTCACTGTTGTTACACATCGAAATTACTCACTTTGATAGTATCGCAAGTGTCGTCATTATAAGTGTCACAAGTGTCGCATTTTGCTCACAAGTGTCGCAAGTGTCAAAGAAAGAATACTGCCATGATGCCTATGTCATGCCTATAATGACATGAGAAGGACACTTAAAACACCTCAAACATTTGATTTGGAAGAAGAGAAATGAGTCAACAGGCTTATGAACGTCTTGCCATCTGAAAGCACCCAAAAAACTAAGTTTTTGGAGGGGAGCGCTCCCCTATACCTCTCTCAGGAGTGTTGGCGCCCCCCTATAAGCTATCAGGGAGTGTTATAACACTAATTTTTCCTTTTGCAGGAGTGCTCCTACCCTCAGGAGTGCTAGCGCTCCCCTATACATTACTAGGGAGCGTTATAATGCTCTGAGTTCCCTTTTGAGGGAGCGCTACCTATTCTGGGCAGTAGTTGATTTGTTGAGAAGAATGGTGGAAGGATATTTTCACTCTTAGAAGGTAGTTGGATTCGAATCCTCAATCAAGCCATGATATTAGGGAAGATCCCTAACTGAAGGAGGAAAATCCTCAACTCACCCCAAAGATATCTCAAGTTGTTGAGCCTCTCCAAGGCTATATAAGCAAGCTTTCTCATGGTGAAAAGGGAGTTGGGTGGAGAATCATACAAAACTTATGATCTCATAAGTGATACACAGTGAAGTGGAAGCTAATCATCGAAGCTATCATCACTTCGGTCATGGATCTTTTGAGCAAGGGTTAGGCAAGGAGAACTTGACGAAACTGCTACATTCCATCTATGGCTGTAAGTAACGTTTTGTCCTCATTAATGTAATATGCTTGGCCTGTTTCTTTCTAATTTGTGTTTGACATTACATGAATTTGTCTCTAAGTAGATAGGTCTACTTTGAACTAATCTCAATAGAATAGGAAGTGGTTGTACTTTGTTTGTCTACAGGGCTTATCGAGGAGCTCAAGATCGGAGTTCAACTCGGAGCGTGCAGAGACAAACACTGGTAAAAGGTACGTCTTTCCTCCATCCTCTTCATGCATTAGTTTGTGTAGTCCTAAAATGAAGTTAGTGACCATGATAAGCACTTTCTGTCTTAGAGTTAAGAGTCTATCTCTTTGAGGAGATCTACCTGTACGCAGGGAGATTTTCCTTCAACAGAAATTGGCGACAGTACTGGGGAATCGAATCGAAACTTTTGGTTTTGATTGTTCCTCATAGACCTTGTCTTAACCTTTGATTTTTTTCAGACCTTGTTCACTCCATTTGTTTTATTTCATATGCTAATTCACTCTTTACCCCATCACATTCATCTTGACTGTCAAAATTTGACTGAAATTTTGGGTTTTTGGACATTTTTATGAGTTTTTTAAGCCTGGCGCCCCTGTGCCCATGTTAGCAGAGCACCAACACTCCCTAAAGGTGTTGGAGATAGCTTTATAATGCCCTGGTGTCCCTTACACCAGAGCGCCATCCCCTTTTTGCACAAAATCTTTTCAAAAATTGCATTTTTTGAGGTCTAGACCCTGTTTCTTTCACTTGCTGAGATTCTTTGTGATTCAATGCTTCTTCCCATTGAACTTTGACATCCCTCCTTATGAGAAATAAGCACTTTGTTTTTCATATTTGGTGGCCTTCTTCATTATTTTTTATTTTTTTGTTGTTAAGAGCTTGAAATCAATCCATTGTTTTCTTCTCTCCTATCCGACTGAGCGGGAACTCTGGTGAAGGGCATCAGAAATCTGTGAATCATCTTGTTTGGTTTTTTGAGGCCATTGTTCTTCAACATATATTTTTGTGTGAATTGTTTTATTTTGCTTTGTTATCTTTTGTCTTCTGTTTTCTTCTTGTCTCAATCATAGCAAGAGGGTGTGTGTCATGCGTGCGAAATCTGATCATACTTGTCTGAATCTCCTTTATCTGAAAGGATAGTTGGTAGGAGAAGTTTTTTTTTTTGCATTGAATTAGTCACCATTTGCATACAAACGACAAAGATACATTTTAGTGCTTGATTTGCATATTAGAAGGCGTTTTTTAAAATGTTTTATCATTGCATTGGATTCGATTGAGAACCGATTGATTGAAGACGTTTTATATTAGTGTTTGAAAGTGAAAACGACTCCTTCTCTTTCCCTTAAATAGACGTTCCTTGAAAAGAAACGATTGCTTATCATATTCTATGCATCTTTTTGGGCATTGAATCATCATTCCATCAGTTTCACTTTCGTGCACCCTTTGAGTAAAGAACAGCTATAAAACAAATGCTAATTAAAAATTATCTAGAACATTTTTGTTTTTAGGATCTTCCACCAACAGTAAACTAGGGTTAGCACTTTGGATTAGGCTGTGAGTACAACTCTCCAAAGTTTTCAAAACAAACATTAGCATCCTGAGCTAGGGAGAGTAAAATCCAATTGTCGTTTTGGTTTTCTGGGATCCCCCTCTCACACAAGGGTTATGCACGAGGTCGCATTCGGGTGAACTACGGAGATTATCGCTCTGTGGTTCAACTATTTGTAGTGGTCGGATCGTATATTGGGGGTCACTTGGAGGTATACCCACGATTATGTGTGGGAGCCTCTTGAGTTGATTTCGGACTTGTTATCCTGCCCATACATTTCAGATCGGACTGTCGACTGTACCCACCCAGGGACTCACTGCGAATTGGTGTCTTTAGTTGCCATAATCTTTAGGTACTTACACAAGGTGACGGTGAAGGGAAGTCTCACTGTACCTGGAACAGACATTCGTCAAACTCACTCGGGCTCCTTGGAGGTTAAATCCACAATTACTACGTGGAAGCTTGCACCAAGGTGAAAGTCCATTAAGCAAGTCGCCATTGTAACTGTTCCACCATATCCTAGCCCCTTCTCGACTTGATCACACGATGTTGGATTTCATCACCAACTAGTACGATCATCAAGAGAAGTTTTTGTCTACTTGGTTGATTCCTAGATTTTATTAGCGCATGTTGTTTCTTTTTGTTAGTTGGCTCTAGATTTTCAGTGTGTTCTATTTTTCTCGACAATTGAGCTCGTAGACGATAAAGGTCTTCGCCGATCATGTAGGATGCAAGGGCTGCCTCCGAAAGGCTATCAACCCTTACCTCCTAACTTGCCAGAAGACAACTACCATAGAGAGGTAGAAAATCAATCTGACGCTGGAAGTGTTATTGCTCCTCCGTTAGATAACTCAGAAGGTGCTTTGGCCACGGTTGAAAATCCCACTACATATGTGTCGGTAACCCCTCTTGAACCACTTTTGGTTCGTTTAGACTCCATTGGGAACGTCATAGATGAAGAGATCCCACAATTACCGGAGAGGATCTTTACCGAAACATATATTGGATCCACAGAACAAATATTTGGTGATGAGTATAGGACTCATGTTCGTCCTAGCACCGTAGTAGAAACCAATCCCACACCTGCTCATTCTGTATAGAGGACTTCATCGGGACGCGATCTCTATGAACATTTCGAATCTACTCGACAACCCTTTCATCCTCATGACCCTCCTAGTGAAACTGGAACATCCAGTCAAACCATGAATCACCCAGTCGATCAGGTTATTCACCCTACTACTACACCACCATAAGTCCATCCTAATGATGGACTCATCACCTCTACTCATCCCCAAAGCACTTCAATATCTACCCCTGTTTCTACAAGTTTTTACTCTACAGCTCTGCATGTTCCACATGATCCTGCTGGGACATCTTCTCACCCGAGAACACAAACCCCTGCTGGCCAAAAACAATCAGCTGGAGGGCAACCACCATCCAATGAACCGTTTACTCCTAGAGTACTACCTTTCCATGGCGGGCCTACCCCTCCTGGGGGACAGCCCACTTCTCATCCTCCTCCTAGAGGGAAACCTCTGTTTGCCAGTCACAACCCGGTTGTAAATCCACCGATGGAAGGGGGGAAACACTCGTTTGTTGGAAACCCTTCACAATCCTGGGGAGTATCTTCAGGAAGCATTTTTTTTGAACCCCACGTTGGGGGGCACTTGTATAATAGCCCACTAGGAGGAGTATTCAATCCTATCCCTTCCAGAACATCTTATGGGAAATCTTATCCTGGCGGCATCCCAAACACCACCTGGAGTTCTCTGGGACCACAATCTTATCCTCCTCATGGGCCTCATGTGTATTGGGATCTAATCCTTACCATTCTCAAGGGAAAAATGTTTATCCTCCTCACGGAAAAATAAATCACCCAGCCTATAATGTTCAAAACCCACCGGGTTATGCCAATGTTTCTCATGCACCATCAAATCCTTCTTATCCTGGCCAGCAACAACCATATGTAGGAGGACCTACTAGTTAAAACTATCCACCTAACCCAGTCTATGGTCCTACTGGTGTTCCTATGCTGCACCAGTATCATTCGTACATTAACCGATAGCTACCTTTCCTTGCGACTTTGGATCTCCCAGACTTGTCTCGGTTAACTAATGATCCTATTTCTCATTCACCGGTTTGGTCAGTCATTCCAGCTAAACTTCCTTCTAATATTCTTAAATTTGATGGAAACCCTAGCAAAGATCTGAACAACCATGTGATGACTTTCCATTTGTGGTGTTCATCAAACTCCCTCATGGATGAATCTATACATTTGCATCTTTTCCAGCGAACACTTACTGGTTCAGCAACAAAGTGGTACATTGAACTACCACGTGCTTCTTTTCATGATTTCAATTCCCTTGCCATGTCTTTCCTCATGCACTTTCAACTGCCTATCTGCTACAATATGGGTACTGAACTCTTGACCTCCCTTCGTCAAACTAACTCCGTGCATATCTCTAACCATATTCATGAGTGGAGGCGATGACGAAGGATGATCAAGGCAGTCATTCCTGACATACTATTGGAGAAATGGTTTACTAAATCATTGTTACCCCCGATCCCTCATGATGTCGCTATGGGTGGTGTGGTCACAGAGGAACAAGCCATCTCTCAGGCTCAGTACTTAGATTTGGTTTATTCCCAATCTAGTACTTTGTATGATTTTCTTCTGAATGTTGCTCGAGCTAATACTGATCCTTCTAAGCCATCATCTTCATCTAATGCGGATGGTGTTATCGGTTCCGTCAAAACTCAATCTTTTTCCAAATCGACTACACCCTCCTCTACCTCCCCCCAAACTCAGATCTCTGAGGTGAATTCAGTTCAATCTGCCCCTTCACAACAATCCGGAGGTAAGAAGAAGACAAAGAATAAATCAAAAAATAATAATGAACAACCCAAAAATAAACACCTGCTACTGAAAAGCAACCACAACGGAAACTGAAATTCTCGTGTATCATTTGTGGTGACGATCACTACACTCGGGATTGTCCACTTCACAATGAAGTGGCCAAAATTTTCCAAGGGAAGTCACAACCCGCTGTGCTTACTCAACCTTTTCCACAGCAGCAATCTATGGTTTCTCAAACCCCCTCTACTGGGGGAAGTTCTAGCGATCCCAATGATGAGGCCTCATCGAGTGCACATTTTTATATGTTTACTGGGATCAATTTGACCACTTTCTCTAAGACATACGACACACCAGGTAACCCTGACAAAGGAAAAGACACTAACGGTAGCGGTACTTTACTGGATCCATCGTCATCCTCCGTTAGTCTTCCTTCGGTTAATCCTCTGTCTGGACCATTTCAGATTGAGAAACCCACGTTCGACTCTATCTTACGCCCTCCTAAGAGCACTATCTGTAAAGCTACCTTTAATCCTAGTTCACGTGCCGCCCAAAACTACAACATTGTTGAAGATTTGGCTCAAGCACCATGTGTTATGTCTGCGTTAGAAGTTCTACATCACTGCCCCAGTCAACATAGAACGCTCTTGGCCACTCTTGGCACTGTTGATCATGATTCATCCAATCATATCATGTTTAACCTGGACAATTATGCATCTCGACTCTCCCACCAACTTGCTTTCCAAGTTGATGTTGTTGTTCACAATCAACAAATCCACCGAACTATTCTAGATGAGGGAGCCTCGACTTGTGTCATGTCTTTAGTGTGTTGGAAAGGTTTAAAATCACCAGTACTCAACAAATCCCCAACGATGTTACGCGCCTTCGATGGGTGAGGTTTTCATCCCCATGGGCTTTTACAGTCCCTGCCCATCCAATTGGGTGGAAAAACCGTTACTGTTGATCTCAAGGTGGTCGATGCTCCCCTTGATTACAACTTGTTACTTGGAAGAAGGTGGTTTTATGCTATGATTGTCGTTGCCTCGTCAGTTTTCCGATGTATCCAATTTTCTCATCAGGGAAAAATTGTCACTGTTGATCAGTTGGATTTCTACACGACCGATGCTCGCGTTCTCGCTACCAACAATATTCCTTTCTTGGGAGACCACAAGATCACATATGAAAGCGTTGGTGTTGGCTTACTGAAATATTCTAGCCTCATGGGTACCTTCCCTACACCACTTCCATCGACTACCAATCATATTGCCACCGTCGATATGATTTTAACCGCGGCTTATCAATATTTGGAATCATCTGACCCTCGGATTGTACCTCATCTGTTGGAATTCGATGCACTAGGTGACACCGTACCACTTAGTCCAGTCGAAACATCATACGTTTCTACCCAATCCGCTTCTCCCTCGTCAGATGACCAACATCTATCGGCGCCTGACATTTCTTCGATGCAATCACGGTTGAGTTCCTTGTCGTCTGCAATCGACTGCATTTCCCCAATTTTTCCTTTTGATGAATCTCTTCCGAAAATGCTTTGTATTAACAAGTTACCTCGGGATCATAACCATCACCGATCCTCTTTTCTTCCCCATCGTGAAGAAATTCGGGAAGATATACACTCTATCTTCCCTCCTGGTGTTGATTTTTCATCATCTCCCATGATTTCAACTTCCGACGATTTGGATCCGGTAGTGGACATGGTGATTTTTTTGGTAGGATTATTGGAGCTTGATCTCCTTACTCCTATCGCAACCCTCGACATGTGGTCCTTCCCGAGTGATTATCTTCCATCCAGTGAAGATCTCCTAGAGGCCATGACTGATTTTTGTCCCTTGACATGGTATCCTTCCAAAGCGGTATTCTCTTGGAAGCCATGATCAAGAAGCAACCATGAGCATAGTTTCTCTTCTCTGTGGAAAGCTCGTTAAAAAATGAAACAAAGGCCCTGAGCATAGTTCTTTTCCTGTGTCAAGCTCATTAAAAATAAAACACTCACCTCTCTTGAACCTTCCTTTCATCCACCTGTCTCCTTTTTTCTCATCTACTAGAGAAATTGGTGACCATCTCAAAGTCGGTGAATGAATTGAAGCTTGGAGGGCATGTCTCCAGCCTTTGATGATCATTTTGGAGTTAAGCCACTAGATTTCAAGCTGGGGGCATACTGAGCTTAGTATTTGTTCTTTCTCATGCTCATAAATACATGAGAATGAATCTGGGTAAACTTTTATCTCTTTTTCGGACCTGTATGGATACAAGAAAAAGGAACCCCCTGGAGTCTCCTTTAAGCTCTTTTTAGACTCTCTAAACATGAAAAGATTTCCGAGTGATCTTTCTTTCTTTCCCACATGTTAAACAGTTTGAAAGGGTGTCTTTCGAGTGATAATTTATCTCTTTTTCGGCCTCGCGAGACTAACATTACGAAAAAGGACAGCATTGGAGTCGTCTTTAAGTTCTTTTCAGACTCTCTAAAGATGAAAAGATTGTCGAGCACCTTGTTCTCTTCACGCTCGTTAAAGTATTTGAAGAAAACGTCTGTTGAGTGATAGTTTATCTCTTTTTCGGTCTTGTCAGACTACTTTACAAAAAAGGAACTGAGAGAGTTCTCTTTTAAGTGTTTTTCCAGACTCTATAATCATGAAAAACCTTCAAGTTTTCTGTCTTTGGACTCGCTAAACCAAACATTGATAGGCCCATACGGGATCGAACCCTTACTTCTTCCAGTTCATTAAACAAAGGAAGAGGAACTTACCGAAGGTGAGTTTTATCGAGCATGTGTTATCCTCCTCGAGCTCATTAAATTAAAAAGAGGTACTCGTCTATCTAGATGGGGGGAAAAATTAAAAGAACCAAGCCAAGCGGTTTTTTGAGAACATTACCAAGTAACTCTTAGAGTCACCCTTGAACATGGCACTTTGTCTTTTGCACGCATTATAATCCACTGAACCTCTGCAATGATCCAATCCTTTGAGCTTCTTTCACTCCTCTGGGTCACCTGACGTAAGTCACAGCATCATCAAGTTTTGGTCCATGTCATGTTTCTACTATCGTGCCTCAGTGTTCAAGGGAAGTATCCACCTCGAGAGTTAGTCGTCACAAATATCTTGTCTCAATACCCGTGTCAGTCCATGTTCATTTGATCTGCAAATTACATCTCTATGCCCGTTTTGTGTCGTTGATGGGGGATACATCAAGGCCCTCCTTCGACGAGTCTATTCCTATCAACTTCAACACATTATTCAGGGACTAGACTTAGAAACCAATTAGTACTTTGGGACCTGCATGCCTCAATGGTGGGCCTCCTCACATCCAACAGTGGGTTTACATCATTGACCTCTGATTGGATGATTCCACAGATGTTCGACTTTAGATCATCCATTCACATTCATTGGAATGTACTAGAGTACCTTGGGAATCATTGACATTAATGGTGATCTCCCTCACGCGTGTTAACGGTTTACATCATTGACTGGTAATCAAGTGGTTTCTGCCATGTTCAACATCAAGACATCTATTCACATGGTTAGCTTCATACTACATCGATATCAGTAAGAAGACCATGGGTTGAGTGATCACTCTGATATGTGCTTTGCCCAGGTTGCGACGGAGTTTCTTTTGAATAATGACACATATATTGTTACATAGATCCACTTTGTATTGGTCATGGCTATGTCTTGTCATCTCGTAGATCCACTGTGTATTCTTCGTGGCTACGATCAGTTCAGGTCATGGGAGTATAGATCCACAGTGTATTTTCAGTGGCCATACCTTTTTATCAATACAATTACGGATCCACAGTGTATTTTATGGCGGCCATACCTTGCAAGTCTTTATCACCCAAGCATAGGTATGCCTGCCTTGGGTTTGAAACATGTCATGATATTTGTTGGATGTTTGTGTGCAGCTTATGTTAGGTCCTCTGTGTCTATACCCTTTCTTGAAAGTCTACAAAGCATTTCAGTTATCAGTTCTCATCTTCTAACTTCATACTTTGGGGGGCAATCTGTTACACATTGAAATTACTCACTTCGATAGTGTCGCAAGTGTCGTCATTACAAGTGTCGCAAGTGTCGCATTTTGCTCATAAGTGTCACAAGTGTCAAAGAAATCATACTACCATGATGCCTATGTCATGCATATAATGACATGATAAGGACACTTAAAACACCTCAAACATTTGATTTGGAAGAAGAGAAATGAGTCAACAGGCTTATGAACCTCTTGCCATCTGAAAGCACCCAAAAAACTGAGTTTTTGGAGGGGAGCACTCCCCTATACCTCTCTTAGGAGTGTTGGTGCCCCCCTATAATCTATCAGGGAGCATTATAACACTAATTTGTCCTTTTTCAGGAGCGCTCCTACCCTCAGGAGTCCTGGCGCTCCCCTATACATTACTAGGGAGCGTTATAAGGCTCTGAGTGCCCTTTTGAGGGAGCGCTACCTATTCTAGGCAGTAGTTGATTTGTTGAGAAGAATGGGGGAAGGATATTTTCACTCTTAGAAGGCAGTTGGATTAAAATCCTCAATCAATCCATGATCTTAGGGCAGATCCCTAACTGAAGGAGGAAAATCCTCAACTCACCCCAAAGATATCTCAAGTTGTTGAGCCTCTCCAAGGCTATATAAGCAAGCTTTCTCATGGTGAAAAGGGAGCTGGGAGGAGAATCATACCAAAATTATGATCTCATAAGTGATACACAATGAAGTGGAATCTAATCAGCGAAGCTATCATCATTCTTATTGTGGAGCTTTTGAGCAAGGGTTAGGCAAGGAGAACTTGACAAAACTGCTACATTCCATCTATGGCTGTAAGTAACGTTTTGTCCTCATTAATGTAATATGCTTGGCCTGTTTCTTTCTAATTTGTGTTTGGAATTACATGAATTTGTCTCTAAGTAGATAGGTCTACTTTGAAATAATCTCAATAGAATAGGAAGTGGTTGTACTTTGTTTGTCTACAGGGCTTATCGAGGAGCTCAAGATTGAAGTTCAACTCGGAGCGTGCAGGGACAAACACCGGTAAAAGGTACATCTTTCCTCTTTCCTCTTCATGCTTTAGTTTGTGTAGGCCTAAAAGGAAGTCAGTGACCATGATAAGCACTTTCTTTCTTAGAGTTAAGAGTCTATCTCTTTTAGGAGATCTACCTATCCGCAGGGAGATTTTCCTTCAACAATTGTTGCCCGTCTCTAGTATTTTTATGGCGTTGATTAAGAAATCAACGAAAAAGAGGGATCTTTCATCACAACTATGACACAGATACATTATATATACATTAATGTAGAACCTGAAAGAAAAATTAAGAAAGACTGACGAAAACTTAAAAATTGTGTCAACCAAATTGTGTACTTTGAAAGACAATTAGGGTTTATGGTTTACATGATGAATTTATGATGGAAGAAAGTGGGTGTTTCAGTCAAATTTGAGTCCAGAAACACGCCCATATCGTCAAGGCATGTGAATAGTCTATCCATGACAAATTTCAGTGCATATAGAAACTATTTGAAAAACTTTCAACGTTGGCCCCATTCATAGGTCATTGTTGTCGGTGTCTAGTCCTAGTACAATTTTTGTTCCTTGTTCCTTGTTCTGTGTTACTCGTTCCTCGTTCCTTGTTCCTTGTTCCTTGTTTTTTGTTCCTCGTTCCTCATTCCTTTTTCCTTGTTCCTTTTTCCTCGTTCCTTGACCATGGTGTAGTCCCCAAGATCCATAATTTTTGTATAAAACATACTAATGGCATAAAATGTCCCACACAAAGACCAAATTAATATCTGCTACATAAGTCTTTTGTCTTTTTTCAAGGACTATGTAACGAATCTCAATTCTAAGAAGATTCAAATAGGACCTAAGAACCTTAATTTATTTCCTTAACCATGGGTGACATAACACTATCATTCAATAGTCAAATTGTTACATTTCATTGTCAAGCATCATGTGTACTGAGGGCTTGAGCCACCACAAAGGAAACATACAAAGAATATTTTTCTTATGAACAAGATATGGTACTATACATTTTGAGGTTTGGAATAGAGATTGTTCTTATAGAATACAATACATTGCACCATAATATAATCCCTACAATCCTTGCAAACCATGAAACACCATTCAAATTAGACACAATATTCTTGCGACGAACTAGCTATACTATCGACGAACTTTTTTCATCGATAGTATAGCTAATTCATCGCAAGATTATTTACATTTGTCTCTCTTATGACGATATCAAATGATGCTTGGATTCATTTCATATTTTTTTTATCAACTTGAAATTAAAATTTGATACTTTGAAAGCTAGTTGGACCTTGAGTCAAATAAAAATATGAAATTTGGAATCATTAACATATCTACTAAAATGTATGAAAAATAGGGTTTATGGTTTCCATGATGATATGATGATCGAATAAAGTGGGTGTGTGAGTGAAATTTGAGTCCCGAAACCCTCCCATATCATTAAGGCATGTGAATAGTCTATCCACGTCAAACTGCAATGCATACAGATACAATTTGAAAAAATTTCAACGTTGGCCCCATTCACATGTCACTGTTACTCGCCTCTAGTATTTTTATGGTCTTGATTAAGAAATCAACAAAAAGGAGGGATTTTTCATCACAATTATCACACATATACATTTTATATACATTAATGTAGAACCTGAAATAAAAATGAAGAAATACTGACGAAAACTTAAAACTTGCATCAACCAAATTGTGTACTTTGAAAGAAAATTAGGGTTTATGGTTTACATGATGAATTGATGATGGAAGAAATTGGGTGTGTCAGTAAAATTTGAGTCCAGAAACCCTCCCATATCATTAAGGCATGTGAATAGTCTATGCATGAAAAATTTCAGTGCATACAGTAACTGTTTGAAAAAATTTCAACGTTGGCCCCATTCACAGGTCACTGTTGTCGGTGTCTAGTCCTAGTACAATTTCCGTTCCTTGTTCCTTGTTCTGTGTTCCTCGTTCCTCATTCCTTGTTCCTTGTTCCTTTTTCCTCGTTCCTTGACCATGGCGTAGTCCCCAATATCCATTATTTTTGTACAAAACATACTAATGGCATAAAATGTCCCACACAAAAACCAAATTAATATCCTCTACATAAGTCTTTTGTCTTTTTTCAAGGACTATGTAATGAATCTCAATGCTAAGAAGATTCAAAGGTCCCTTCAGTTCTTTCATTAACCATGGGTGACATAACACTATCATTCAATATTCAAATTGTTTCATTTCATTGTTATGCATCATGTGTACTAAGGGCTTGAGCCACCACAAAGAAAACATACAAAGAATGTTTGTCTTATGAACAAGATATGGTACTATCCATTTTGAGGTTTGGCATAGAAATTGTTCTTATATAATACACTACATTTCACCATAATATAAGCCCTACACTCCTTGCAAACCATGTAACACCATTCAAATTAGACACAATATTCTTGCGACGAATTAGCTATATTATCGACGATTTTTCTGTCGATAGTATAGCTAATTCATCGCAAGATTATTTACATTTGTCTCTCTTGCGACGATATCAAATGATTCTTGGATTCATTTCATATTTGGTTTATCAACTTGAATTTAAAATTTTATACTTTGCAAGCTAGTTGGACCTTGAGTCAAATACAAATATGAAATTTGGAATCATTAACATATCTACTAGAACATATGAAAAATACGGTTTATGGTTTCCATGATGATATGATGATGGAATAAAGTGGGTGTGTGAGTGAAATTTGAGTCCATAAACCCTCCCATATCGTTAAGGCATGTGAATAGTCTATCCATGTCAAATTGCAATGCATACAGATACAGTTTGAAAAACTTTCAACGTTGGCCCCATTCACATGTTATTGTTACCCTCCTCTAGAATTTTTATGGTGTTGATTAAGCAATCAACGAAAAAGAGGGATTTTTCATCACAACTATGACACAGATACATTGTATATACATTAATGTAGAACCTAAAAGAAAAATGAAGAAAGACTGACGAAAACTTAAAACTTGCGTCAACCAAATTGTGTACTTTGAAAGAATATTAGGGTTTATGGTTTACATGATGAATTGATGATGTAATAAAGTGGGTTTGTTAGTCAAATTTGAGTCCAAAAACCCTCCCATATCATTAAGGAATGCGAATAGTCTATCCATAACAAATTTCAGTGCATGCAGAAATTGTTTCAAATAATTTCAATGTTGACCCCATTCATAGGTCATTGTTGCCAGTGTCTAGTCCTCGTAAAATTTTCATTCCTTGTTCCTTGTAAAATTCATTCGAAAATACACACGTCCCAGCATCTAGTACTACAAGGGTGTATTTTTATGGCGTTGATTAAGCAATTAGTGAAAAAGAGGGATTTTTCATCAGTACAGCTATGACACGGATACATTGTATATACATTAATGTAGAACCTAAAAGAAAAATGAAGAAATACTGATGCAAACTTAAAACTTGCCTCAACCAAATTTTGTACTTTGAAAGAAAATTAGGGTTTCAAAAAAAATTCTATAGAAATGACAAATACGATCATGATGGTATAAAAATGAAAGAGATTCTCTTGGTTTCAAGAATAATTTATCCTCTACTGAACAAGGCCAACCATGTGAAGGTGGAAGCTCATATGGCCCCTCCCCTCCCCCTCACATCACTCTCAATTGATCCCCAAAACCCAATCTATAAAATAGAAAATAATTGAAAGCAACATTCCTATTAAGATTCATGCATAGAAACTACAAAAACAAAAATTAATGAAGGTACATGAAATTATGTGTTTCTAAATGATATTTTTAGTCTACCACATACTTTAGTATATTCGCAACTATTTTCAGGTTTCACATAATAATTAAACAACATGTAACATAGGATATAAAAACGTTACATAAAACTTAAAAACATGTAATTAACCCATGACATTATAAGTAAATTATTTTAAGAGAATAATTCATACAAATTAAAATATTATATAGTCACATACCTAATCCAACCTCAACATCTGTGTAATCATCCTTATTCGGTATCTTGATCTTCTTCATCGAACTCAACATCTATATCATCATCCGGTTCAGAAATGATGTTGAAACGATTGATGATATCATCATCGTCATCAATGTCATTTTCGAGCATATTTTCATCGACATCATCATCAAGAATTGCAATATTGTCTCCTACACCCAGATCATGATCTTCTTCATCTTCTTCATCTGTCGACCCTCCATGATCTTTCGGCCTTGTCTAATCTGTCAAATCATCTTCTTGATCTTCAATATCATCTTCTTCCTATAAATGTGTATACTTAATTGGCCTTCCTCTTCCTCTTAGTTCATATCTAACAACAAATGACCAATCTCTTTCACCTGGAACATTTGAGTAAAAGACTTGTTCACATTGGCTTGGAAAAACATAGCAATCATGTCCTCTTTCAAACACCATTATTTTAATCATTGGAAATCCGTTGGCATGTTGAATAATAGTTCTTTCCTCATCGTGTTCATGCATTCGTAACCTATATCATTTGACATCGAACATAACTAATTTGAAGGAATTAAAGTCACACTCAAGTATATCGTTTAAATACCCATAGTATATGTTTTCATATTATCGAGGATGTTTGTCACTCCTAGAGGAAACATTAGTGACCTGGAATACTGCAGTTATCCCACTATCAGAAGTTTTCCTAGTTTCATCCAATTGTTTGATGTGAAATTTACGACCATTGCACCACATAGCCTTGTGGTGTTTCAAATGCAATATGTTAGATATGTAAAAGATGCATTGTCAATTAATAAATTAACATATATTTATATAACTTCGAAAGTATCTGAAAAATACAGTACACATGTAGTCACATTAATATAATATAAAATAGCTGAATAAAATGGGTGAATTTGCTTACCTGTCCATCTTTCAAACCATATGCTAAATCAATTTCCCTTTGTGTAACATTGGCATATTCGTTATGATGATCTTCTCTAACCAATTGAAACAGTCGTTTCCATGATAACCTACCTCCATTATGTTGTTTACATCCTTCAATCCATACATTCATCCAGTCAAGATTATTTGCAATGTATAAATGCAGTGCATCCCACTCTTGAGAAACTGAATCAAAAAATCATAATTCACCAATATTAAATATTAGTTATAATGTCCAATATGCAACTAATTATAAATATTAATAATTTATGAAATAAATTATATTAATATAGTAATGAGTATGATCATATACACAAAAAATTAAACTTTATATGTATTATTAATATAAATTTTCACAATTATTAATATATTACCTCTCATTTTTTTCATTCTACCTTGCCCCAACAGATGCTCCTGATCTTCAAATTTTTTGATGGAGTTCACATCCCAAATGTGATCCACTGCATGCATAGTTGGCGCTGCTAATTTAGGAAGATACTGACTAATATACACCATGGATTGATATACCATATATCCCTCCACCATAGAACCCTCATGACATGCTCTTTGTCTAACCAATGCCTTCAATGATTTCAAGTGCCCCTCCACCATCCACATTGACCTTGTGTGAATAGGTCCACAAATTTCAATCTCCTTAACTTGATGTATGAGGTAGTGTTCTTGTGCATTGAAAAATGTTGGAGATATATACTTTTGCATTTCACACATTAGATGAGGAATTTCTCTCTTCCAATACTTTATATCATCTTCATGGATTTCTTTCAATGACAACCATCTACATGAGATCATGACACAAGAAAATAGCATGTTTCAACATAACATAATATAATATATTAAATTACAAGTAAAACATGTGTGATTAAGTACAACAATAATTTGAAAGAACATTTTGCATATAAATCACAACTACTTACCTCATGTATTTTCCAAGATCATATATAACTTGTTTGAAGTTGTTGTCAAAGTTGTTTGGGAGAGATAGAGGTAGAACATACTATAATAAAAAAATGAATCGTTATTTGTTTCGACCAAAGTAGACAAGAAAAAATAAAATAAAATAAAATATGTATAAGGCCAATATATATAAATATGTATACCAAAATTATTACCTTAATGAAGGTATGCCAATCATGTGTTTTTACCCCACCAAATTCACC
>ML778796.1:107675-122147 GCA_009831015.1 Picea engelmannii | reverse complement strand
TGTTTTCATGGTAACAAGTGATCTCAGAATTGTTTACAACTACAATTCAATTACTTCCATCAATTCTTGACATTAAATGGAATTTGAATATTGAATGGAATGAACCCACCATTCTTTACACATGTATTATCAGCCAATATTTTCTTTCTTCTATCCGAAAATATATTATTACTTTGTCTCCCACAACAGACCTTTTCTGTCATTTATCATTATGTAGCTACTTTAACCTACAAATTTCTTGTTGTATATCTAAGAGTTCCTAAAGTGTTTTCAACTTCATGAGTTAGCAATACTCACATCATTTCAGTTGTTAGCATAATCATTTCTATGTTATATAATATATACATGCATTCACCCCATTGCACTCAATAATTCCTGTAATATCACTTATAACATTTTTAATAGCTCCAAAAATTGAACTTGGAATTCTAACAAACAATTATCCAATCACCTTTAACTAGTATTCATATTAAATATAATGCATCTATCCATCATTACGTATTTTCAGCACCACAGGCTTTTCATAATGCAACAATTAATTACTAAATACAATGGAAATCAATGTGCCAATACCCATGGCCACATATATACAATGCATCCATTCATAGGCTACATAATACCACATAACTATGTCATGCATTCCACCACGATGAGTTGGAAGGTCTGGCCAATGCCTCAACACATCATCCACACACTTCCTACTGCTTGCCTGACTATTTGGATACCTTCCTTTTCAACCCAAACACAACACCAAGAATATAATTCTCAAGTTCTCTTCAGTGTCGGCAAGAAGGTTGTAGTCCAAACATCAGATATACAATAGATACCATTCATCACTCACATAGTGCTATAGCCCTTCCATATCCAACCATATTATGGTCTCACACACGACTAGCTCTATGGATATTCATTGTTATAGAAGAAGTATGTCTCCTAAATTAACCTGGTTGTGATCCCATAACCAATCATAACATAATATGCGACCAACATTTTATCTAAATGCATTCTAGCATCAACAACATTTACATACTCTAGGCCTTTGGCCATTACATATCAATTTAAATATTGAAAATTAACTAAGGGAATTCTTACCCCAATCCCCTTCAACATATATGCATCAACAGAAACTAAATGCATACATACCTAGTTTTTATCAACCTACTTGTTGCTATCTGACCAACTAATATTTGTGGAAGCTCATAGACTTTCTCCTTCATCATTCTGATCACCATTCTTGTCACCCTCATGGGTATTCACCTAGATGGAAATCATAAGCAACAACAACATCCACATCTTTAACCCTTCTATATCATTTTTCCTGAATACAAAATCCATCATTAGTCATACTAAATCATTATTTCATAATAATAGACTATTATAAGTTCACAACCATGTTATATGCATACCCAAGCATGTGCAATTACACATCCATATGCACCAAGAATTTACTGTCAACATGCCTACTAATGCATATGCATTTTAACTTCATTGTATGCCTCATGCACTCTAGTGGATTTTTTTTTTAATTCACTTACTTATTTATCTATTTATGTTGTAGTTGGTTGTCCTTGAACTCCTTCAGATCCTTGTTGCCTTGTGTGCTCCCATTCTGCACTATGGTTCCTTGGTCTGAACAGTTTCCAGCCAAGTTCCACTTGGCCATTCTACAATCCAACCAATGTGTTCTTTGTCCACATTTCATTACTTTCTCTGTACCTCTTGATTGCCTCATCCAACTCCTGTAAGCTTTGTCATGCTTTCAGGACCCTAACATCTCTGATTGATCTAATTATACCTCTAATCCCACCAAAATCTGCAAGCAATCGTCTGGTTAGAATTATACCTATCATACAAGATTGTCAATTAAATTTACAAGTACCTTTTATGTTTAATTCATGAAGAAAATTATATCAATATTCATATTATAACAGTTCCCTGTTATTTTCCTCTAAATCCTCTTAATAAGATTTCAAACCACTGTACCCTTTCCCCCAATCAGATATCGAAGCTGAAAGTTAGGGCTCCCTAAAAAACCACTTTCATCCCCCTTAGTTGATACAAAAAATTGAAAATTGCAAAGGCGCTTCAAACCAAGTTCCACATGACCACAGCTTAATCACCCTTTAGCACCCCTCTCTATGTTTTTCTACACAAGAGCTTGTGCGAACACCAAGTCCGAGGGATGGTTTACTTCTAGACCCTCTTTACCTTAGCATGGGACCAGCGCTGGGACCAAATCCTTCAAACTTCAGCCTTCGTCTATTTTCCCCTGTCAAATTTTTTTTTCCCCCAGAGTTACAATTCGTCGAACCCATCAATCATTCCACTAGAAAAAATAGACAGTCGAGATTTAATATCTTGTCAAATGGACAGTCCTGCCCCCACCTGGAGGCTTCAACGAGATCAATGGCTATGTCTTAATCAAGCGTTGAGACAGACATCTCTCAACCAATTTGAAAATTTGGCGCTCTAGGGCTCTGGGATATTTCCATTCCCTAGTCTCCCACTTCCCTGGAGTGGCAATCCGTCGAAGTACTTACGCTATTCATCCATGGTTTAATCCAACGGTCGAGAAATGTCCCAAATGGATCCTAGGTCGATGGGTTTCATGCCTTCGCGACTTCAGGCTTCGTCACTTTTCACTGATAGAAACTTGGAAACCCCCGAAATCACATACTCCCGAAGATGACACAACATGCTGATGTCACCTAGGGTAATGTGGACCCGTGTCACATGTGCCATGTGTCACTCAAAAATGAACAGATTGGGGTCCAAAAGGTACCAAATATGGGTGACACATGTCCCCACATGACACCCCTGCCACTTGGCATAAGCCACGTCATCAACTTCATGGACGATCCACAATCATTGTTCCAGATCCGATGGTCCATGTAACATCACGGCTTTACACTTCCGTGCATTCAGCACTTTGGGGCTCTGACACTTCGGGTTTTTCTCTGCAACATACTTAGTAATCGTTGGAGTGGCGAAGTTTCGAATCCGGAACTTCGCTACCCTTCTACCACTTCTAGATCCGACGGCCCGCAACACTCCCAAAGTCCTTTCCTCGATCTAACAGTCGACGGGAATTCCAGGACTTCGGTGCTCTGGGGCTCTGATTTGTAGCAGTTCAACAAGGCTTAAAACTCCTAGAGTGAAAACTCTTGAAGTGGTCAATGTCGGGTGACCACAATCAATGTCAAATATCCCTCCGCACTTCCCATCGGATCAAATAGATGACAGGACTTCGCAACTTCATCCTTCGGCAGTTCAGGCCTTGCCTGCCTACCAAGATCATCGTAGCGGCGAAGTTTCAAAGTCTTACCTTTCATGCTTGGCTTCGATCGACGACTAATGATCAATCAGCTAGATATGATGGATGGGAATTAATCTTCCCAACTTCTTGATTTCGCCTTTATCAGATAGCCCTCATTCACCTTCCCTCTAATCCAACGATCCAGATCTCCCTTGATCCTATGGTGGTGATCGTTCCCAAATTCTAAAGGGATGATCACGATCCTTCGATCCCTTATAAAGGATCTCTGATGTTCTAGCTTCTAAGTGGACTCTGCAATGCCATTCCTCCTAAGATTTACAACCTCAAGGTCATAAATCGATCTCAACCATGAGACTCTGACCAATAGATCTGGCTATCTCTAACCAACAGATGGTTTCAACCAGTAGCTCTGATACCAATCTGTAACATACCCAGCCACCCACAGGTTGGGGTACGCCACTTAAACAGGTTGCAACACACCCAGCCACTAGTAGGTGGGGCACATTGCAGTCCCAAGACTCAGTTCTCTGAACGTATCTTGAATCCTAACAAAATTTAATCTGAAAACAAGCATGAAATAACCATGTGCATTAATCAAGATCCATTCCACAACATAAAAGAGATAAACAACGTGCCATGCACAACAAATAGCCAGCAGATAGGCACATTAAAAATACATATCTCATAGATAATTAAATACACAGTGGAAACAAACATTACAAAGAAAACACAGAGAGCACTTATCTTTTCAAGTAAACGTTCACCAACTGGATGCAAACCAAGGAAATTCCTCCCAACCATAGAAATCGATGTTAATTTACTCTCAACAGTAGGTCACTCCCAAGCCAGGGATATGAATCCACAAGGATGGTTCCTAGGCCAAGTCTAAACACACAGTAGTTGACTAAGTAGCTCTCAGGTTTCCCAACCTCACAGCAAATCCTAATTTACATCACTCTTTCCCCCTCAGCCTGCACAACCCCAAGAAATGAGCACCTTTCTTTTCCATGCATCCCTTGAGGCTATCCCATTTCTCTCCAGGGCTCCAGTGCTAATGGTCAGGAAATCTCCCTACTGGAAACTCCAAGGATTCTCAGTTGTGGATAGTTCTATCTGAACATACCTTTCAGCACTCAAGCTATCACAGGCCTTTCATCACTCACATCAATCCAAGGTACACCAGCTCTCTTCTACCTAGACTACACAACCCAAGAGAATGGAACCCCTTCTCTACCACGTAGCCCCTTAGGATTTCCATCTCCTTCCAGGGCTCCAGTGCTTCTGGTCAAGAATCTCCATGTTGGGATTCTCAGGATTCCCAATTGTGAGCAAACTTAACCAAGAGCCACCCAAATAGTCATTTTTATGCATGATCAAACCAAGAGCACACGAATTCAGCCTGAGTGAGTGAAGGAAAAGGAAGAAGGAGAAGAAGATGAAGAAGATCCAAAACAGCCCCCAAGGGATGTTTAAATTACATGAAGACAAGAGCCACATGGCCTCCCTCCCAAGAATCTCATGTAACCCCTTTTCTCCATAAAATAAATTATGGGTAAAATAAAATAATAATAAAAAGACTTATCCCCTTAAGGCCCCTCTCTCGTGGAATCATAGCCCCCTATCTCTTTTGTCCTTGTCTGTTTTGCATCCAGCGGTGTATTTTATTAAAGTATAAGAAGTATTACATTTTCTAGGCACTCCGACCCCTTTTCAACTTTAATGGCTCACCATCCTAAGCCATATTTACATAATACATTGTAGTTCATAAGGGTTAGAACCGAGATGTTACACCTCATATATGCGTATCGACATGAAGTTGTCCAAAGTAATAGACCCTTCATTTAATTTATTTCTAGAAGAGAGCCCCAAATATTTGAATTTTCTAAACACCTTCATCTATCACAAGAGATAGTATTAGCTTTAATTCCATTAATTAAAATTTGTTATTGGAGTTATTGCCTGATTCTACTTTGAATCTAATTGAATGAGCTTTCCATCATATATAAAATTCCTCTAGTGTAATGTAACTAGGGAGGATAATATGGGGTACCTAGGGAGGTACCCAAGGGGATAATGAATATCATGTGGCCATAATAATGGAATAGACGTACTATGTAATTAAAAGGAAAGAATACAATAATAAAGGGTATTTTACATAGCACCCCTAGGAATACTCATGAGAAAGTATAAATACACATGAGTATCATTGCATTGGGTGTGTTGGATTTTATTGTTTTGTAGTAGGCATGGCTTGTGGAGTGATTCCTTTTGTAAGGAGTATTTGATGGTTTTATTGTACCTTAAGGGTTCTTCTCTCTATATTCTTGTGTTGTATATGGTGAATGTTTTGGTATTTTTGATGTTGTAGGGTTTATTTATGAAGTTTTATGGTGGATTCTTTCTTATATCTATGAAGTTTTACTACAAGTGGTATTAGAGCTCTTTCTTGTGCATGAAGTGGGAGAATTTTTGGGCACAAAGTGGGAGATTTTTTTTTCTTTTTCTAGATTTTTTATGGGAAAAAGAGGACGATAGTATTCAGGTTGATTTACAAAACTTTATGTGTATAATTTGAAGAAAGAAATTGTTAACACATAGAATTGTAGCGGTCAAAAAGTCATTTCAGTCTTTGCTTTTTAGTCATATGTTTTTATAGCTTTTATGACTTCTTGCTATAGTCATTTTTCAATTTTTTATTTAAATAAACCAAGTTAGTTTGGCCTTGGTCTAGGGTCTTTGGGTTATGTCTTTGTTATCATGACAAGGAGTTATAAACACTGATGAGTCACATCTTTGAAAATCATTATTATCACCTTGACATGTCACCTCCATGACTGTATGAAAGATCTCTAGCTATCACCTTTTATCCATTCAGTTGTCAAGTCAATTTTAATTTGAGTGATGACAAGTCACTAGGAGAGTTCGCAGCATACTGAAGTGCTCCATTCATTCATTTCCATCATTACCTTTTTGTCATGCTAAGGTATTTCATTGTTTTCAGAGCCTATTTTTAACAAATTTTTATGGATCAGGTCTTTGGACATCCTAATAGTATCCTCGAAGCACGCAAATCTTGTTTGAATCAAGCGTTGCGAACTGGTAGACAAGCACTATGAACTTCACTGTGAACTCATTTCATGTAGCAGAGTCTTCTAAATATTTGATCATAACTTTTGAACGACGATGTGGGTTTTAACGAAATTGTTTGTGGAGGAGCATGATATTGGCATTGACTTGCTACCCAAAATGCATCCCAACTCAGTTCAGCATTTGATAGATAAAATAAAAACACTAGTGCGCTGCGAACTGGCACTCTAGACTGGTTGAAGAGGAGCATTGCAGGTTGGATAGTTTGCAAACACTTCTAGTCAAATTCAAATATGTCAGAATCAAGCTAAGATCCCATTGGTACTCCATGAGAGTGTTCATCATGTTTGAGGGTTGAGAAAGGGGTTTTGGTTGGTTTTCATATTGGCATTCTGAACTGTGTTGCAAACCCTCTATTCTAGGACTATTGAAGCTATCATCTTTTGTATCCTTTCAATTTTATCCTTAAACGAGTAAATTCTTACCCCTATCCAATTTACAATGTGTGGTTGATCATTCGCTGAAGCAAGCTTAAATTTGCAAATGTTGTTAATATTGTTAACCTATTTTTATGTTGATTCAAGAACTATTTAAACAGAGATTTACTTTCACCTCCTTTTTATTAACCCTCAATTATTTTTCCTTACTATTCTTGTTGAAAGAGTGTCCTCTCTTATACCTCAATGTGTATAGATTAAGGTGCATGAAGCTCTGTACAAGGTCAGAGACTTGGATTATAGGAAGAAAGGGATGAGGTTGAGAGCATGAAACAGAAAGATTTGGCCTTCAAGAAGGAGTTGAATGAGACACTAGATATGTATCATGAAACTATTGAAAATCTAACTTCTTAGCTAGAAGGTTCTTACCTTTCCACAAGCAACTCAAAAACCTTTACAAACTAAACAGAGCTCATCAAGCTCAATTCAGAAAACTAAAGATGGAGCTGCAACATTTCAAAGAGGAGTTGGCCAAGAAAAATTTGTATATGTTAGCTAAAGTTGCCACCAGGAGGAGATCCAGAGTCAGAAAATGAAGACGATGAACACCTTAACTCATATAAGTTTTGACAGTTTCCTTTTTTTGTATTTTTCAATTTTGAGGATGGTCATGCTTGATAAATTATGTTTAGCTATTGGGGTGTTATCTTCTTAGTCATATATCATGATCATATGTTATTATAAAAGTTGGTGGCACTAGAGATGGTTTTTGGAATACTTTAAGGAGTTTTTAAGTGAAACAGGCTGCTACATGAGATTTCAAAGCACCTGAACTCACTGGCATTGCGAATTGGTATTTATGACAATTTTTAAGAAATTAACACACAACAGAGGATTGTTTTTCTTGTAACTTTTGAATGAAATTTTGGGTTCCTCTGAAATTTTGTGTGGAGGTAAACCATGGTTCTTTTTACTTGCTAACAAAATTTCAGCCTGACCCACTTCGTATTTTTTAATAAAATCCTAAAACAACACCTACAGGAAAGTTCGCAGCGCATGTTGTCACGGGCGATGCGAACTCTAACAGTCCGACAAATTTGAGCTATGGGAAGGCTGCCAACTGTGAAGGAAAGTTTGAATAGTCTACTAGGAGTTACTTGTACATGAGGGACATGTGTTCCATCTTCATATCAAGCATCATGACATGTTTCAAGATGCATTTATCACAATAGGCAAGATCCTAGAAAATAGGAATTTGTTAGATTTTGTTGGAATCTTTTGTAACAAGACTCCTAAATGGAGGAGGATCCTATGTAACTCCTTGGTTTCAACCTCCTTAGGGTAGATATAGTTTATTCACTACAAATGAAAGGGTTTTTTATGAGAAAATGGTTGGATTCACGAGCCAAAAGAGGAGAGAGCTGGAGGAGCAGTTTTAGTTGCTTATTTGTAAGCCTGAGGGCTTGCTTGTAATGATATTTTCTACCATTACAGATTCATGAGAGTTGTTATCAGATTGTCTTCTTTGTTTTCCCACTTCTTTGTTATCTTCTTGCTTGAACATATTGCAAGTTTTGAGGATCATAGCTTCCATTGATTAATGGATTCATGAAAAACAGAGGATCTGTTGTAGCTTGCCCATTAAATCATTGTTTACTATTTAAGCAATCTTTATCTGTTTGTAGAAATGATATTTGTACAATGGATTTTATTCCTTTTGTCATATTCACCATGCTTCTACTCATCATTATATATCCCTTTTTTCTAATATATAGTCTGATTGCCTTTGATTTGTAGGATGTTGTGACTCCTTGCCCAATGGAATGCTTTTGCTGACAGTTTGTTACCCTCTCCCTTTCTTTCCCAGTCTTGTTGATCCACCTACTCAAACCATTCAATCCATTTATATTCTGATGGGTAATGGGCTTACACTTACAACAATCTAAGTGTGACTCTCAGTGCTAACATTTTTTGCGTCGTTGTCAGGGACGACAATGAAGACACTTTCCCTAGGTGAACTATGATGATTAGATCTAGCTTTGGATGGTGAACTGAAGCTAGACGCTTTTAGAATGCTTATCTTTCACCATGATGGCTCCACTATTCAGATATCTATTAGTGACTCCATTGTTTTGAAGTGGACAAGATCCTAGCTCAGAGGTATGCTTTCTGTGATTTTTCAAAGATAGTCAGTTTTCCAAATCCAGTTCCTAGAAGAGATGAATGGGAAGGTTGTCTTCCCATATTTAGAGGAGAATATTGGGAAGTGCCAGCTGAACACTTGCTATATTTCCATGATTTTATTCATCGACTTCAGATCGCGCATGAGGATATTTAGATCAATCTTTTCAGGTACTCGTTAGAGGGATTATCTCGTCACTGGTGTTGATCTCTTCCACTTGCGAGTATCAACTCTTTGACATGTCTTCATGTTGCTTTTAATTTGTTTTGTAAGGAGTATTTTTCTGTTGAACATATTTATGAAAAATGTTGTGATGAGTTTTCTTTACTTTTTAAAGACTTTTCTTGTCACGAAAAGCATACTTGTGATGAAGAATTTTCCATAGAATAAAGTATGTTTCATGATGATCAAGAAATTTTGAATGATCTTCATTATGATATGCCTTCACAACAAAATGGACTAAAAGCATATAGACATGTCTCTGATATAGTACTTGTTGACAACTCTCATTTTCAACTTGATTATTACAAATGTTAAAAAGAGCTAGTCCCAACTATAGATCTTGAGATCCCATTTCATATTCACCCATATTCACTGGAAATTGGTGAAAATAGTGAAAATATATTGCAATAGTTTTCAAGCCAACCCATGCTTGAATCAGCCAAGGAGGAATGCATTGATGAGCCACAAGAAGTTTTGTACGGATTTCAATATCCTGTTGCTATCTATATGAAGATGTATTGTAGCCATAGATTTTCGGCTGTTGTCATCACAATAACAAAGTTCATGGATTGTAAGTATGATTTTTCAAGGAGGTATGTGTGGTTGTCATTATGCCTCTATTGTTACTTAGTTCTTAGTTACCGAGATGATTATGAAGATCATTTGGTCACAAAGTTATTTGTATGGTTACTGAGGAAATTTGTATATATTTGAAGCTTCAGTTTTTCAGCAGCTAGGAGTAGGAATGTATATAACTAAGTTTTCCATGCAAGCATTTGGTTTTCAGTGTGAATGTAACCTTCAGTTTACATTTGGTTTGTAGTGGTTTTTATTTTCAGTGTGTGAATGTTCTCAGTTTTCAATAAGGAGTGGAGGTGCTCTCAGGAATATAGGTCGGTTGCACAGATGAATCCATAGCCAAATGGATAAGGCACTGGAACTGCATGTTCTTGGCAACTCACAGGGAGCATGCCATCCCCTGTGGAGCCAAATCTTAACACATAGAATTGTAGAGGTCAAAAATTCATTTTAGTCTTTGTTTTTGAGTCATATGTTTTTATAGTTTTTATGACTTCTTGTTATAGTCATTTTTCAATTTTTTATTTAAATAAACCAAGTTAGTTTTTCCTTGGTCTAGGGTCTTTGGGTTATGTCTTTGTTATCATGACAAGGAGTGATAAACCCTCATGAGTTACATCTTTGAAAATACTTATTATCACCTTGACATGTCACCTCCATGATTGTATGAAAGATATCTATCTATCACCTTTTATTCGTTTGGTTGTCAAGCAAGTTTCAATTTGAGCGCTTCCAACTCACTAGGGGAATTCGCAGCATACTCAAGTGCTCCATTCATTCATTGCCATCATTAGATTTTTTTCATGCTAAGGTATTTCATTGTTTTCGGAGCCTATTTTTAAGAAATTTTCAGGGATCAGGTCTTTGGACATCCTACTAGTCTCCTCAAAGCATGCAAATCTTGTTTGAATCAGGTGTTGCGAACTGGTAGCCAGGCGCTGCGAACTTCACTGTGAACTCATTTCCTATAGCAGAGTCTTATAAAGATTTGATCATAACTTTTGAATGGCAATGTGGGTTTTTCCGAAATATTTTGTGGAGGAGCATGATATTGGCATTGACCTGCTGACCAAACTTCAGCCCAACCCAGTTTGGCATTTGATAGATAAAATCAAAAGATCAGTGAGTTGTGAATTGGCATTGCGAACTGGCTGAAGAGGAGCATTGGAGGTTGGATAGTTTGCAAACACTTCTGGTCAAATTCAAGGATGTCAGAATCAAGCCTAGATCTCGTTGGTACTCCATGAGAGTGTTCATCATGTTTGAAGGTTGAGAAAGGGGTTTTGGTTGGTTTTCATATTGGCACTGTGAACTGTGTTGCAAACCCTTTGTTCTAGGACTGCTGAAACTTTCATCTTTTGCATCCTTTCAAATGTATCCTTAAACGAGTGAATTATTACCCCTATCCAATTTACAATTTGTGGTTGATCATTTGTTTAAGCAAGCTTAAAGTTGCAAATGTTGTTAATATTGTTAACCTATTTTTATGCTAATTCAAGACCTATTTAAACATAGATTTACTTTCACCTCATTTTTATTATAACCCTCGGTTGTTTTTCCTTACTGTTCTTGTTGAAATATTGTCCTCTCTTATACCTCAATGTGTATAGAGTAAGGTGCATGAAGCTCTATACAAGGTCAGAGACTTGGATTATAGGAAGCAAGGGCTAAGGTTGACAGCATGAAACAAAAAAATGTGGCCTTCAAGGAGTTGAATGAGACACTAGATATGTATCATGAAACTATTGACAGAGCTAACTTCTTTGCTAGAAGGTTCTTACTTATCCACAATCAGCTCAAAAACCTTTACAGACTAAACAAATCTCATCAAGCTCAATTCAGAAAACTAAAGATGGAGCTGCAACCTTTCAAAGAGGAGCTGGCCAAGAAAAATTTGGATATGTTAGCTAAAGCTGCCACCATGAGGAGCTCCAGAGTCAGAAAATGAAGACGATGAACACCTTAACTCATATCAGTTTTGACAGTTTCCCTTTTTTTGTATTTTTCAATTTTGAGGATGACCATGCTTGATAAATCATGTTCAGCTACTGGGGTGTTATCTTCTTAGTCATATATCATGATCATATGTTATTATAACAGTTGGTGGCACTGGAGATGATTTTTGGAATTCTTTAAGGTGTTTTCAAGTGAAACGGACTACTACATGAGAGTTTGCAGTGCTTGAACTCATTGGTGCTACGAACTGGTATTTATGACAGTTTTTAAGAAATTAGCACACAACAGAGAATTGTTTTGCTTGTAACTTTTGAATGACAATCTGGGTTCCTCTAAAATTTGGTGTGGAGGTAAACCATGGTGTTTTGGACTTGATGACAAAATTTCAGCCTGACCCACTTCATATTTGTGGAGAAAATCCTAAAACAGCACCTACAGGAAAGTTCACAGCGCATGCTGTCACAAGCGTTGTGAACTCTAACAGTCCGACAAATTCGAGCTATGGGAAGGCTGCCAGCTGTGAAGGAAGGTTCGAATAGTCTACTAGGATTTAGTTGGACATGAGGGACATTTGTTCCATCTTCATATCAAGCATCATGACATGTTTAAAGATGTATTTATCACAATAGGCAAGATCCTGGAAAATAGGAATTTGTTAGGCTTTTGTTGGAATCTTTTGTAACAAGACTCCTAAATGGAGGAGGATCCTATGTAACTCCTTGGTTTCGACCTAATTATGGTAGATATATATTATTCACTATAAATTAAAGGGTTTTTGATGAGAAAATGGTTGGATTCATGAGCCAAGAGAGGAGAGAGCTAGAGAAGCAATTTTAGTTGCTCATTTGTAAGCCTGAGGGCCTGCTTGTCATGACATTTTCTTCCATTAAAGATTCATGAGAGTTGTTATTAGATTGTCTTCTTTGTTTTCCCACTTCTTTTTTATCTTATTGCTTGAACATATTGCAGGTTTTGAGGATCTTAGCTGCCATTGATTGATTTATTCATGAACAACAGAGGATCATTGTTTATTGTTTAAGAAATCTTTATATGTTTACAGAAAGGATCTCTGTACAATGGATTTTATTCCTTTTGTCATATTCACCATGCTTCTACTCATCATTATATATCCCTTTTGTCTGATATACAGTTTGATTTCCTTTTATCTATAGGATGTTGTGACTCCTTGCCCAATGGAATGCTTATGATGACAGTTTGTTTCCCTCTCCCTTTCTTTCCTAGTCTTGTTGATCCACCTACTCAAACCATTCAATCCATTTATATTCTAATGGGTATTAGGCTTACACTTACAATAGTCTAAGTGTGACTCTCAGTGCTAACAACAACCATAGATATGAATTCCTCTTGAATAAATACCCAATTAAAAAAAAATGTCCAATATGGAGTCCAAAAAGTGGAGATGATTCAAAATCTACATTTTTTAGGGTTTTTTCTAGTGATGGCCACAAATTTCATAGATTGGATATATTTTGATAGAGTGCATAGATTTCGGTCAAATGAATGTCTTACACATGAAATTTTCACACCTAGGTACCTCGCCCTAAGTATCGTAAAGTGTCATATAAGTGTCTCATACACCTTGACACCATGGAATAACCTATGTCACAATCCCTAGTCAATGTGGAGGAGGGATATATTACATGAAGGTCAAAATATCAAGTGCACATGAATTATTATTAATATTCATGAAAAAGAAAGTAATTAAGTGTGAGAATCCACCTCACATTTGGTTTCCTATTTTTTAGGGAAGGTGGAGGATATCATGGATGTTTGAAATATTTCCTCCTTAAAATCCTTGAGAGATATTTCCTCCCCAAAATCCTTAAGACATATTTTCTCCCTAAATATCTTAGAGATCCCTTTCTTAGTGGATCTGATGAGAGATCCTCTCCATGGTGGTTAAGCCTCCAAATCCTATATAATGAGGGATTTCCATGGAGGAGGGGGAGATAGAGGAGTTTAGAGATACCAAACTTATGATCTCATGAGAAGTGGATGGAAAGTATTGTCAAGCATCTAACTTATGATCTCATGAGGAAGATTTCATTTGGAACATCAGCATTCTGTGTGTGGACTGTTTAAGCAAGGGTTTGGACAAGGAGATCTTGATGAAGCTGTTGCACTCACATCTATGGTTGTAAGTATTCTTCATTGTTGTTCTCATTAATACAATCAATGTTTGGCATGTTTCTTTCAAACTTGTACTTGTTCCATATAATTTTGTCTGCAGTAGATGGATCTATGTTTTATCTAATATCAGTAGAGTAGGAAGTCTTTTGTACTTTTGTTTGTCTTGCGGGACCTACCAAGGAGCTCAAGATCGAAGCTCATCCTGGACCTTGCAGGGACAAACGAAGTTCATAAGGTACATACCTTCCTCCTTCTCTTTTGTTCATCAGCTTGATTAGATCTAAAAGGAAGTCAGTGTCCATGTTAAGCACTTTCTTGTCTTAAAGTTAAGGGTCTAGCTCTTAAGAGGAAATCTACCTGTCCGCAGGGAGATTTTCCTACAACAGAATGGCAGTGGATCTAGAGAAGTCATGGAATTTCATAAATGATCATAATATCTGTTAAGAACCAATACCAGATCTGAAGATATAATCACCACAAATACTGAATACACAATAGATCCACAAAGCAATATAGAAGAAACCACACAATATTATTACCAAACCCTTGAGGTAGGGCAACACCATACAATGGATCCTATT
>ML778796.1:80170-107192 GCA_009831015.1 Picea engelmannii | reverse complement strand
GCCCTCTTACATTAATTATATCTAATTACCCATTTATTATATCTAACTACCATAGTGGGTCTTATTTAATAATATAGTGGACCTAGTCCACCTTACATTGAATGACCTCCACTATTATCACTATGGGCCCTCTAGCCCCCCCCCACTACCTCTCTAGCTACCTTACAATATCTAATCCAATAAGTATAACAAAAGTTATGATAATTTTACCTTTTTGGCCTCAAACCCTAACTACATATAGGAATTGCATTGCAAAGTGATTTGGAACATATTTTCTTTCTTCCTGTTGTCCTCATCATTGATATATATTTTGAGTACATCAAAATAGCTTTTATATTTTCCTTTGTTTACTCTCTTCAATGGATCTGTAGCTTTTGAATCTTCTTTGGTGGTCATCTAACTCTTATCATAGCCAAGACTAGTCTTAATGAATTAATATATTTGACAATTGATGATATTATCGAAGGTTTTAGTAATCTTTTCAAACTTTCAGATTCTATTCAACTTAATAGTTGTTTTCTCCGGTTCCTTTCTTAAGGAAACAATTTTAGATTCTATCTTTTTGCATTTTTCTTCCTCTTCTTTCAGTGGGATTCTCACTTCTTCAATCCTTCTTGGCTCTTCTAATTGAAACTTTAGGTTCATGATAATATTTTATATTTCTTCAAGGCTTTGTGACATTTTGTCTTTTGAATCACGAACATCTTCTTCATATTTTTGTAGCTACTCCTTTTGTTTCAAATTCTTTTTCCTAAGCTTATTTATTTCTCTTAAGGAACACATGAGTTTCTCTTTAAGATCCACATTGCCATCTGTTTCATCATTTTCTTCCCCTTCTAAATCCATCATTTATTTTCCTTTTGTCTTCATCAATATTTGTTTTGATTGTTATAAAGAGAGTTTCTTCTTTATCACTATCGAAATTGCTTTCACTTGTTTCTTTAGATGAGTCACTAACCTCTTTTGAGTAGAGACTCTTCTTCTACCTACAAGAGTTCTTCTTCTCTTCATGTTTGTCTTGTTTTTGGTTATTTTTGTGTTGATGTTATTTTCTCCCTTTCTTTACATTATTGTCTTCTTCATCATCGCTACTTTCATCCTTTTCATATGGACACTTAGCAGCAAAATGTCCTACTTTTCCACAATAAAAACATTTAAAGGGTAGCTTACCTTTGTATTTTCCATATCCATTTTTGAGGTTTCTCACAAAATGTGATTCCCTTGCGTATGATTCATAGCCGAAACAATCACTTGATTTGTGTTCTTTATTCTTCATCTTCTTTGAGGCTTTGAAAGTTGCTTATTTATTTGATGGATTTTCTTTTTCAATCCTCATTTCATACACAGTGAGAATCCCATGCAATATATCCATTGTCAATTTATCGAGATCCTTCATTTCTTCAATAGTGGAAACTTTGGCATCAAATCTTAAGGGGAATGACCTTAACACCTTTTGTACAATCATCGGTTCTTCAATTGTTTCACCAAGTCCTCTGATGGTGTTGACAATTTCATCCACACTGAGGAGATAGGATGCAACATTTTCTTCATATTTCATTTCCAGACTCTCAAACTGTCTTCTATGGGTTTGGAGCTTTTCCTTCTTAACCTTCTCATCTCCTTCATAGATATTTTGAAGCTTGTCCCAAATTTATTTTGCCGATTTACAAGGCATCACCTTTAAAAACTCAGATTCTAATAGACCACACAAGATGGCATTCATGGATTTTGCATTGTTTTCACTACGCTTCTTCCCTGTCATATCTGTTGGTGGAGTTTTTGGGGTTGTATAACTAGTAACGATTGATTTCCAACTATCAAAACCAAGAGCCATTAAATAGGTTGGCATCCTTATGCTCTAGAAGGCATAGTTTGTTCTATCAAACAACAAAGCCTTGTTTGTGGAGAAACCTTCTTGGTAGGCCATGTTTTCTCCTTAGATATACCTTCCAGTGGTTAGACTATTTCCAAAGGAACTTACTCTCATACCAATTGTTGAGAATACACTTATATTGATAGGGGGGTGAATTAGTATAAGACAATATTTTATTTATTTAAAAATTCAATGACCATAATAAAGCAATCATAGATAAGATTAACCACGATACACAGGATTTACATAGAAACACTTTCGGGAGAAAACCACAAAAAAATTTCTTTATAATTTTGTAAGCACCAACCTACTGTTAAAAAAATTTGTAAGCACCAACTTACCAGAGAGACCAATCCCCATTGGTACAAATCCTGCTAGGCACCAACCTACTCTTACAAATATTCGTAGGCACCAACCCACTCAATACACTAATCCCCACCACTAAGAAACAACTTAGCAAGAGACGTTAATCTCTTTGTTTGAGCAGCACCAACCCTCAATTACAATATAAATTCTTCAAAATATGATGAGCATTTGCATTGCCTTCACCATGTCTACTCGTTACTTCTGCCTTTACCATATCTGCTTGGTACTTCTACCTTCACTAGATCTATTCGTTATCTCTTCCTTCATGAGATCTATTTGTTAGATCTGCCTTCACAAGATTTGTTCTGTAGATCGTCACATACTTAGTCACTCTCTCCTTTTGGAATGATATTCAATCTTTACTCATATCATATTATCCTCCTTAAATATTACATTTCCGCTCAACACACACATTCCTCTTCAAATATTACATTTATTTATATACATCATCATGACCCATTTTGAAGAGATTTGTTGATTCAATAATTAAATAATTAATTCTTTTTATTTCACCTCTTCACATACCATGGGCTTGAAACCACCAATGGTAAAACCAATTGTAAAATATTTCTTCGACTTTTTAAATGCATTTGTACTTCCAAAACCATGGATTTGAAACCGCTGGCTTGCAAAATATTTCCTTTCACTTTTTTACGTGCACTTTTACTTCCAAAACCACAGACTTAAAACCACAGGCTTGTAAAATATTTCTTTGAATTCTTTATGTGCACTTTTAAACATACTAGTAAAATTCACTTTTTACTTTTTCACATGCACCCCTTTTTTATTATACTTGTAAACTATGCTCCCCCTTGCTTGCAAATGCCTTAGCATAACATCAATGACAACATGTTCATTGTAATTCCTTAATATGACATCAATGACAACATGTTCAACATCAACCGACATTTTGACTCCACAAGCCTTGAAACTCGCGGGCTACATCAAGCATCAGAAAGTCATAGTTCTTGTTGACAGTGGAAATACTCACAATTTCATTCACAAGAAAGTGGTAGAATAAGCCCATTTTTTTGTACACTTAGTGCACAAATTTCAAATCATGATCGCCAGTGGAGTTATGATGAAATGTGGGGGAAGATGTGAAAATATCAAACTCTATATGGGAGATATTTGCTCAAAACCCATATGTTTTCCATATATATGGGTGGTTGCGATATAGTATTAGGGGCATAATGGATACGCACATCGGAACCAATCACCATGGATTTCAAGGAACTCTATATGAGTTTCACTAAATAGGGTCATGTACACAACCTTCAATGGTTTCATGCAAGCTCTCTTAAAATAGTTGGCTCTCATTGTATGGAGAAGTTATTAAAGAAAGACCCCTTTGGCAATATTTCCCAATTTAATTCCATATAGGTTATGGATAATATGACACAATAAATCCAACCAAACTTGCAGATAGTTCTCGACAAACATCATCGTTGCTTTGAGACACCAAAGGGTTTATTCCCTTCTCAAGGAGAGCATGACCATGGAATTCCCCTGATTCCATAAATTCAACCACCAAATGTATGTCCTTATCGACACCCTTTTGCACAAAAGAATGAAATAGAAAATCTCATTTAGGAATTGTTGGAGGTGGGGCTCATATGTCCCAATACAAGACCTTACTCATAACCAGTAATCATGGTGTTAAATAAGGAAGCACTTGGTTCATGTAACCTGATTTTGGGGCTCTTAAAAAGTCGACAATCAAGGACAAATTTCCTATCCTGTGCATTTATGATCTCCTGGATGAACTTCATGGAGCAAAGTTTTTCACTAAGCTCGATTTACGTTTGGGATAGCACCAAATTAGGATGAAAAAGATAAACATCCCTAAGACACCATAAATTAGGATGAAAGAGATAATATCCCTAAGACACCCTTCAGAACATACAATGGTCATTATGATTTTCTGGTGATGCTTCTCGGTCTTTTTAATGCTCCCTCCACCTTCTAGAAATTGAAGAAAAATATTCCAAACCCTTCCTACACAATTTTGTGTTGGTCTTCTTCAATGATATATTGATTTATATTAAAGAACAAGAATCAAACATAGAGCATGTTGATAAGTCCTTGCAACTCTTGAGAGACAACCAATTATTCGTGAAGCACTCCAAATGTGCTTTTGGGGCCCCTGAGGTTGAATATTTGGGTCACATTGTAAGTTAGGAGGGATTATGAGTTGATCTCAAGAAAGTGGCATCTATGAAATATTGGCCTCATCCCAAAACACTTAAGAGATTGAGGGTATTCTTAGGACTTACATGCTACTACACGAAATTTGTGAAAAATTATGGCAAAGCTATAGCTTCCCTAACTTCACTCCTTAAAAATAATGCCTTTGTTTGGAGTGAGGTAGCAACATAGGCCTTCACTACTTTAAAGGATGCTATGTGCTCTACTCCAGTATTAGTAGTGCCTAACTCTAATAAGACTTTTTTCTTGGAATGTGATGCCTCGGGAAGAGTTCTTAGAGTAGTATTGATACAAGAAGGACGGCCCTTGGCATTCACTAGTAAGCAATTGTGTGACTGCAATTTTGGGAAAATCCATAGATGAGAAGGAAATGATGGTTATCATTCATGTAGTGAAGACTTGGTGCCCATATCTCATAGAGATGCGTTTTCAAATCAATATTGACCATCACAGTCTAAAGTACTTCTTGAACAATGGTTGTATTCACTAGAGAAACATAAATGGGTCATCAAGATGTTCGGGTATGATTATGAGATCATATATAAGAAGGGTAAAGAAAATGTTGTGGATAATGCTTTATCTAGATGATTTGAGGAGGATGGGTCACTCCTTGCCTTATCATTACCAAGTCTAGGATGGGTCAACGAATCCCATGGGGAATTTCTAGAAAATAGTACTTTAAGGTAGCTCATCTAAAGGATTTAAGTAGATCCCAATCCATCTAAAATTTATACATGGAAATAAGATACATTGCAGTATAAAGGGCACTTTTTTCTGGAAAAGGATTCAGCCCTAAAACAAAGAGTCTTAGAGGAGCTACATTCATCACAGATAGCGAGTCACTTCGACTTTCATAAAACCTATGAAAGAAATAAGAATTCATTCTTCTAGGATGGCATGAAAAATGATATTCAAGATTTTGTAGCATCCTATGATGCTTGCCAAACAAAAAAAGGAGAGACAGTGAAGATCCCAAGGTATTGCAACCACTACCAATCCCAACATATATTTGTACACGCATTTCAATGGATTTTATCATGGGACTTCCAAAAGTGGGAAACAAATCAATAATCATGGTGTTTGTTGACCGTCTTTCAAAACATACTCATTTTTGTGCCCTCAAGCCTTCATGGATAAGATATTTAAGCTACATGGTATGCCTACTTCCATTTTCTCAGATCAAGACCCTAAATTCACTGGAAAATTTTGGTTGGAGCTATTTAAACTTCAAGGCACCTAGCTAAATATGAGCATTGTATATCATCCTCAAATTGATGGTAAAACAGAAGTTGTCAACATGTGCTTAAAAACCTATTTGAGATGCTTTGCTTTCGAGAATCCACACCAATAGTCATAATGGATTCCCATTTACGAATGGTGGTACAACACTACTTATCATGGATCTACAAAATGACACCATATGAAGTTTTTTATGGACAAACCCACCTATTAATGGCATCCTATATACCAGGTACCTCTAACGTTCATACTTTAGATAAAATGCTTCACACCAGAGAATCCATTATCTATATCATTAAGGATAACTTGGTCATGGCACAAAACTGAATGAAACAACAAGCTGATCAACATATATTTGAATGTTATTTCACCAAAGGGGATCAAGTGTTTCTTCTCCTATAGCCTTATAAATAGACATCATTCAAATATAAAGTTCCCTAGAAGCTAGATCCTAAGTTCTATGGTCCTATTTGAAGAAGGTCGTGGGATCAAATTGCATAGTGCAAACCAACCTACCAGAACTTGACAAAGAAGGTTCCATTTGGTTCCAACCAGAAGTAGTATTGCATAATAGAGAGCATCAGTTGCACCAACATACAATCAGGAAAGTATTGATCCAGTGGAAAGATATGAAATTGGAAGTTGCCACATGGGAACCGACAACAATTCTACAACAATTTATTCACCTTCAGCCTTGAGGACGATGTTTCTTTTGAAGGGTGTGGGGGGAGGATGTTAGGGACCTACCCTAACCCTCTTACTTAGATACTTTATTAATGTATGAGGCCACCTTCCTTGAATAAGGCTCATTAAATAGTTAGTTAATAGTCACTCACTATAAAAATGGTCCTTTTTATTAATAAGGCCCAAATTAGTTAGTCTACCCTTATTATAAATGGGCCTGTAGGTAGTTAAGATTCTCTATGGATAGATATGTATTCAGTAGAAGGTTATGTAATATTTTGTCAAGAATTTTTATTGTATTTGAAGCATTGGTCTTGGAGGTTTCCCCCTTGAAGAGGCAAGTGAACATAACTATCAAAGAGATATTTCTTAGGGTTTATCTCTCTTTTCTCTTGTGTTCTTGGGTTTTTCACTACATTTTATGTAATTTCTCTGAATTTTTTGGGTTAAGTACACTACACCATATAAAGGGTTTTCTAGTTTTATGTAATTTTATTAAAAAAATAATTTAAAACCAAAATTTGATGTTCTTGTGGATAATTAATTTAATTGAATTGATAACAATGAGACATTCCCAATTCTTTCACCAGAGTTTAATTCTCTCTAAGAAAATTATTGCTCAATATTCTCCTCCACCAAAAAACATAGAATTTGATATAATATTATTAAAAATATATTTTTAAAGTAAAATATATTAAATTTTTATTGATATGGATATGAGAAAAATATTTAAAAACTCTCAATTCCTTTTTTTCATAAGACATGTAATATGAATGGGGATATAAAAGTGAACATGTACTAATAAATTCCAGTGGTGTCTATTCATTTTTTCTTCTAAGGTCTAGAAAACTTTTAACTGGTGAGCATCTCATCCTTCGCTGGTGTTCATTCAAAATTTAAATATTTTTCCATTCGGTATAGCGTTTAACCCCGATGACCACCTTGAGTAACACCCATTCATTTTTTGTCATCATGACAACTCTTATGGGATGATCATCTATGTTCATTCAATTTCTCTTTAGCTTACTTCCTGTCAGCATCTTGTATTCCATATGCTTTTTACAGGTGTGGACTAGCACCAAGGTGAAAGCTCTTATAAATTGTACATTTATTTTTACCCCACTTGAGCTTGGCACAGTTGATGGTCGACCACTAAAAAAATGTGTGTTTATAAATAAGAAAAAAAAAATATTAGAGGGTTTGGTGTGTATTATTATACATATATCTTTGCACAATATCAACATCAACATGTTTTCCATTGCAATCTTTCCCATAATTTCTTCGGGCTTATGAAACTTTAAACTCATCTCTTCCCTTGTAGTTTGTGTCCATAGCATTGACCATCCTTCCCATTTTTGTAGATTTTATTTACCAATTTCCAATTGCTACATCTCCTCCACCATTATGTCCACCTCCATATCCACTATTCCAAACAATAATTCTTACTCTGGTGTATTCATAAACCATCATGGTCTTAACGTGAAGAAACCCTTAATGAGTTATCTCCACCATTGCCTTATTTCATATGGATTGAAGGTATTTCTAGATAAACATGAATTGCAATAGGGAGACTTTGTCCACATGGTCATTTTCTCTATTGGATATGTCGAATCAAACTAGTGTCTAATTGATCTCGTATTGATGTTGCAGTTAAATGTGCCCATAATCCTAGTGTTTTATCATGTGAAGCCTACTGGTCTTTGGTGGATGTTGGGCATAGATGGAGTGTATTCTCAAGCCCTATAGAAGCTTGAAGAGAAGATGACATATAACTTTGAAACTCATGAAGAGATGTCACAACACAACTCTACCATTATAGAAAATTGGTGAAATGCTCTTTATATTTGCAATATTCCAGATATAATATAATATGTAGAACATAAATATTGAGCAAGAAATAGTAGATCAACAATGATATATCCAGAACAGTATTAGAATAATACCAGAATAACACCAGAAAGAGCACCTTTATTAATGATAGCAATGTTCACTTTCCTCTTCAAGGGGGAATCCTCCAGTAGAGAAGAGCTTTATTACAATAATATCCAAGACAAAATTCACCCATGCCTCCTACACTTATTTATAATAATTCTACCTTCTAAGGAAACTTCTAAAGGAAGATCTTTCTAGAAGCAAAAGCTTCTATTAGGTTTTCTTACATTGACTTATTCTCATTTATTTATTAGGTCTTATTAACTAATGTCAACCATTATTACATAGAAAACATATCCTGCTAACTAATGACCCATGGAGAGGGGTTAGGATAGGATCCTAACATGCCCTCACCCTTATAAAGCAGTCATGTCCTCAAGGTTGCAGGTGCGGAAACTGTTGAAGTGTGGTTGTTGGTTCCCAGGTCGCATCATCTGGTGATGTGTCCTTCCACTTGATCAACACTTCCTTGATTGTTCGTCCATGTAGCTAACATTCCCAGTTGTTTAGGACTACTTCAGGTTGGAGCCATAAGGATCCCTCTTCATCTAATTCCTGCAGTATGGTTTGAACTCAACAATTATGTCCCACCACTTTCTTCAGACAGGAAACATGAAACACTGGATGGATTTTGGAAGTAGCCAGAAGAGCCAAGTTGTAAGCTACTAGTCCAATACACTTGATGATCTGGTAGGGCCCATAAAAATTAGGTGCCAACTTCTGATGTCCTTGAGCTTTGAGAGATTTTTTCTTATAAGGTTGTAGCTGGAGAAACACATGATCCCCTTCCTGAAAAACCCTTTCAAAACGATGTTGGTTAGCCTGTTGCTTCATGCAATTTTGTCCCATGTGGAGGTTATCCTTCAGAGATGCAATGGTGGTTGTGTAACCTTACAACATGGTATCAATATATTGAACCTTGGATGTGATTGGAAGATAGGTAGTGACTCTCAGAGGCCGTTGGCCATACACTGCTTCATTTGGGGTCATTTTAGTGGTTGTGTGATAATAAGTATTGTACCACCATTCTGCCAAGGGAAGCCATTGCACCCACTGGTGTTGTTTGTATAAAGAAAAACACTGTAAGTAGGTTTCCAAACATTTGTTGAACACTTCTGTTTGGCCATTGGACTAGGGGTGATAGGTTGTGCTCATGTTTAGTTGGGTGCCCTACAATTTAAACAGCTCTTTCCAAAAGGTTCTAGTGAAAGTGGGGTCATGATCATATACAATGGAGGTTGGCATACCATGTAACTTGAAAATATGATCAAGGAAAACTTGTGAAACGACTGCCACTATGAAAGGGTGAGGTAAAGTAGAGAAATGAGCATACTTGGATAGGCGATCAACCACCACCATCGTGACTAATTTGTTCCTAGATTTGGGAAGGCCCACTATAAAATCCATGGATATGTCTGTCCAAATTGAAGTTGGAATGGGTAGGGGTTGTAGAATGCTTGGAAACTTGATAGTTTCACCTTTATTACATTGGCACACCTCACATTCAGTGACAAATTGAAGTATATCCTTCTTCATTTCTTCCCCAAAAAAATAACGACGGGCACGAGCATATGGCTTTTGGAATTCTGAGTGACCTTCAATAGCTGATGAGTGCAACTCTATTAAGAGTTGTGGCTTAAGTGTTGAAGAGGGTGATATAACCAGGTGATCCCTATATCTGAGAGTATTTTCCTGCCAGGTATAGAGAGTGGGAGTATTAGGGCCTCCTGAAGACGTTGAATTATCCTGAAGATAGTCGGGTGTGTGAGCCACTCCTAGTGTATATCCTCAAGCCAATCAGGGACTGGTAAGGATAAGGAAAAGAGGGTGCCATCCTCCTCATGCTGTCATGAAAAAGAATCAACCATTATATTGTCTTTTCCTTTTTTATATATGATTTCATAGTCATAACCCAACATTTTAGTTAGCCACTTGTTTTGTTCAGGGGAGGATAACCTCTACTCCAAAATATACTTCAGACGATGGTGATATGTTTTGATCTGAAAATGACGTCCCAAAAGGTAGGGCCTCCATGTGTGCACCGCATGTAGAATGACCAGCATTTATTTTTCATAAGTATATCTACCCAAGTTACGACCACTCAATGCTTGGCTAGTAAAGGCTATAGATCGACCCTCTTGGGTGAGGATTGTGCCTATACCAGTGCCTGAAGCATCTGATTCCACCACAAAAGTTTTGTTGAAGTCGGGCACTACTAAGACAGGAGTAGTGCACATGGCTCTCTTTAAATCGATGAAGGCTTGCTCCACCTCAGTTGTCCAATGAAATGCATTCTTCTTGAGAAGTTCAGTCAAGGGCTTAGCAATTTTGTTGGACAAATTTATGGTAATAGCCTGTGAGACCGAGAAAACCCCGTAGGCTCTTTAAGGTTGTGGGTCGCATCCACTCCTGCATAGTTTGTGTCTTTTTGGGGTCCACTTTTACACTGTCACAACTCACAATGTGTCCCAAGTACTCCACATCACTAGCTCCAAAGGAACATTTGGTATTTTTTACAAACAATTGGTTGTCTTGTAGCAAGTGAAGAACTTTGTCCACATGAAGAAGGTGGCTATCCCAGGTGCGGTTGTAAATGAGGATGTCATCGAAGAAAACTAGGACAAACTGCCAAATATGAGGTTTCAAAAGTTTATTCATAAGACTTTGTAAGGTGGATGGAGCATTGCATAGGCCAAAAGGCATGACCAAGCATTCATAATTCCCTTCATGAGTTCTGAAAGAATTCTTTGGAATATCTGTCTCCTTCATTCTAATCTGATGATAGTCGGAGCGAAGGTCCAATTTGGTGAAGACACAGACCCCTTGGCGTTCATCCAAAATATCATCAATGACCGGAATGGGAAACTTAACCTTGATGGTCAGTTTATTTAGGGCTCGAAAATCAGGACATGTGTGCCAAGTGTTGGATTACTGAGAGGGGAGGTGAATCAGTAATAGAGCAATTCAATCCTTTTTAACCATAAAATGCAAGTGTTAAATCAATGTAGCATTATCATCCAATAGTTTTGTTATAACCCTATGATTCATAGGATCAACTGGTCACTGGAAAATTTTCACTCTTGGTGTAATTTGGTTGGAAATAATATTTCATCTTGCAAATTATTTTCAAAAAGAAAAGAAAAAGAAAAGAAGGAAAAGAAAAGAAAAGAAAAGAAGATAAAAGAGGGCATAAAAATGGATGAGGCCCCATGCAATAATAATGACTTGATCCATACAGTTTAACCATGGTCAAGTATTTTTAATTTATGTTGATAGATTTAGTGAATAAAGCTTGGCTAAACTGTTTAATCTCAGCCAAGTAGATAGGTTAGGTAGTGAATAAATTTGATCAAACTGTTTAATCTTGGTCAAATAGCCCTAGGGTAGAGTAATTCTTAACCCAATAATCTAAGTTGGGTTAAATGTGTTAGATAAATAGGATAGAACATAGGTTAATTGGTTTCATTTCAATAAAACAAGCCTAATGATGGTCAAGATTATTGGTTTTGATGTGTGAATAATGTTTTCTAACCCCTTGGTGATCAAAATGAGAGGAAATAGCACTAAAACCCACAAAATACGCGCTATCCTAAGTTTTTGCAAAGCAATATGTTGCATGCTCCGTGATTAAAGGGTGCACTGAGATCAACAGCTGAGTAAATAGTGCTCATATCTACGGTCGACAAGAGATTCCGGACCCCCTCAACAGTTCTATGTTTAACTGTGGGGGGGGTCCAATATGGCAGTTTTTCCCGGTAGGCCCCATCCTAACGTGGCACAAATCCGTTACATCGAACCCCCCTTGCTCTAAACCAGTTACCACCTACCCCCCCCCTCCCCCTCCAACATACCACCATAGCAACCTTGTTATACCACCGTCGCCTCATGACATCACTCTCCAGTACCCTGCTGTCTCGTGATGTCACACTCCACTACCTCCTCTTATAAGTCTTGTCTCATCACTTCGTTGGCATATCCTCCCCACTTACCCGTCATACATCAGGTCTCGTTTCACCTACCCTCTAGTCACCACCTTCCATATCATCCTGGCAAACCCGTCACCCATCCTTTACTTTCCACCTCATACCCAAGTTATTCGTCGGCCAATTAATACAAGCTAACATATCCATTATCTTGCTAACCTATCCCCCGTGCCCAATGGATACCCGTTTGCCCAAATTTAATCCCATCTCCACCATTATCACATTGTTCACATTTTCCGCATACCAGAAGCTCATGTCTCCCGCCATTTTCAGCCAGTAATCGAGATAAAGCAATCACCCGCTAACGTTTTTTGTTTCAGTTTGCAGGTACCAATTGAATTGATGGCGCCAAAATCTAAGAGATCAGAGGTCAAGGAAAATCCATTCCTCCCGCCTCCTGTCGATCTCGAGCGGATTCCGCTAGGTGACAAAGATTACCTGATCTTAGAGACCAGATGCGAATTCGATTTTGCCGAATTGCATTCATGGTTTAGGGACACCTTCCTGGATCAAAGTGACGAGATTGGACTCTGGGGGTCCATTATCCCACTGTATCTTTTTCCCCAAATTCACCATTTTCCCAAGTTTTCCCTCAAGTGCCAGGCGCATTATCTCCCCGATCAAAGAGTCATTGTTTCATCGTCTGGAGAGACCCTTTTCACTATCACACCCGAGGCCATTGACCAGATGATGCAAATACCCAGAGCCGAATCCCCCTCTCCTTTCACCATTGAATTTCTAACTGAAATGTACTAGAATTTTTCTTTTCCCCAGAGAGCGTATATTTTGAGTTTTTCCTCCCACAGAATGCCCAATTCCCCAAGAAAAATTCCCCTTACCATTCCTCCATGTTTTCAGAAAAATGTAACCAAGTCATTTTGTCGTTATGTTGTCTGCTCCGTTATTTTTTAGACGAATGGGTGGACAAGCCCATCTTGGGTTTCCTGTCCATTTTCTCTGCCGAATAAAAAGCCACCACTCGGTTCAACTACAACAGTTTTCTAGCCGAGAACATGCATGAGCAACTTTTCAGATTTCCCACAGAGGGAATGTTCCGGTATTCTTCAATATTGGCTTACATGATCATGTTCTTTCAAGCAGATAAGTTCTTATTTCCCATGCAAAAACTGGACCAGGATGGCAAACCATAGCCTCTCACCTCTTGGACTTCATTACTGAGAAAAAACTCCACAGAGTTTAATTTCAAGCAATTCATTGAGCAGTTTTACCACCCAGTGTTAAGCATGCTCAGTGGTAGACAAGAACCGAGGATAAATGAGGAGATCCAAAGAATTTTACACCTCTCAGACCTCGCCAAGACTGGATACTGGTATCTGTATCAGAATCACATGAATATCAGAATTTATGGATGTGAGTTGGCTCCTTATAAACTTCCCAGATATGTACCTATTAGGATATTCGCCTTGGAATACATTAGGCAAATGATCAATTCAGAAGACATACATTTTGTATCTTTGAAGAAGAAACAACAGTTGAGAATTAAAGGGCAGATAGGATCCTTTATTTGTAACAGTCAAGCTATTGGGGAAGAGGCAAACAAGCTACTAAAGGAAATGAAGTTTGGAATCAGTTTCCTTTGGCACTATGTGTTAGCACTGAAAGTCACACTTTGACTACTAAAGTGTAAGCTCAGCACCCATCAGAATGTAAAAGATAATTTGGTTTTGGATAGGTGGATCAGCAAGATGGAGAAAGAAAGAGAGAGGGTTGTAAGCTACAGATCAGTATGCTACACCAATGGGCAATGGAGTCACAAACATCCTACTCATCGAAGGCACAAAAGTTTCTCAACAGAAAAAAAGATTATATGCTGATAGGTGGAAGAATGAAGAAGGAAAACATAAGATAGAATGTTCATAAAAAAATATCCTCTCAATTTAATGAATCAACAGATACTTGAATATAAACAATGACTGATGGGCAAAATACAGCAGATCCTCTGCTACTTAGGGATCCATAAATCATTGACAGCCTTTGATCCTAAAATCTGCAATATATTCAAATAAGAATAAATATAAAAGAAGAGTTACAAACTGAAATCACAGCTCTCATGAGTCTCCAATAGAAGTAATGCTTACAATCATAAAATGCCCACGGGCTTACAAATGAACATACACAGGAAAACTGCCTACTCCTACTCTCTCTAGCCTCTCTTGGCTCTTCCATCCCACTCTTCCAAGAGATATATCCTTCTTTAAATAGACAATAGCATCCAAATGAACTAAGGAGGTCGAATCCCATCTCGTCCATTGGATTCTAAGCCTTGGAGATAGGTGGCAACAATCAAAGAGACAAAAATCCAACAAACTGCTAATTTTCAGGAATTTGTTGGAAGTCATTAATAAAATGTCTCCACCTCATTGCATGAGGCCTTTGATGGAGCTAAATATTAGGTGCAGGTGTCCCTTGACATCTAAATTATCCTTTAGAAGTCATTTGAACCCTCCTTGACATGTGGCAACCTCCCAACAAGGCGAATATGAAAACCCTGACCGCTACACGAAATTAGGTACCGTCGCTGTAACAGAGTAGGTAGCACCACTTCTACATCTGATATCTCTCAAACCATAACACATTTTAAAAAACTGAGAGAGGTTTTTGTTATTTGGAATGTTATGAACAAAAAACTCCTCCAGGTTTCAAAAATACAATCTCAACTGCTCATAACCCAAGTTTTAAAAAAGTGACTCAAAAATGGCAGAATAACTCTACACAATTTAGCCTCTGCCATAATTTAGGTAGCGCCTTTGTGTTGCGCCTATATGGAAATTATGTTCTCTGTGAAATATTACATACTACCTTTTCGTAGCACCACTTATGATGTGTCTACATACAAGTTTGGGTAGCATTGCCAAAAACACAGGGCATTTCAATCTTGTACATGTACAGAGCAGTTTGTGTTCATTTATGATAACAAAAATATTTTACTTAGGTGCCTTGACTATACCATAGGTAGTGCCTTTTACCACTAGGTTAAGCTAGCACTTAGAAAAAACTCAAAATCCATCTAGCTAAATGCCTAGAAGCCTGTATATATGGCAGAGATAGTATTTTCATATCAGTTAACCCTCCCAAAAAGGAACAATCCCCAAAAATGGAGCTTACCCTTTACCAGCTATTTTTTCATTTTGACACTTAACCTCACACTCTTTCTGGTAGAAAGAGGATCTTCAATTGACTCAGCAATCTTCTTCTTCTTAGCATTGACAGGCTTCTTCAGTGTAGTTGTGCTCTCCTTAGCTGTTGGTTTATCATCCTCAATGGCACCTTAACCAATCTTGCGCTAACATAGGCTCCATGGGGGATAGAGTCCTCCCTGTGAGGCTCTAAGAACTCTTGTAGTTTCAGTGCCTTATCCTTTGGGCTTGTGGAGTCATGCTATCAACGTTTAACCTTTGCAATCTGCTTTGATCTGTGACCTTTAGCGAAAACTAAATGAAAATGAAAACTGAAACTGACAAAAATGATGAAAACGATGCTTGTCCATCAAGCTTATTGCACACACCTACTCTAATTATTGGGAAAATGAAGCATTCAAGTTACATGAAACAACCAATGAAGCCATTTGATCATTTTTCAACTGTTTGAAGCTTTGAAATGTGCTTCCTTAAGCACCAGAGATAATTCTTACTTGAAGGCACGTTAAAGAAACATTTGGCAATACACTTTCCATTGAAGAAATCAATGAGCCTAGGCCCACTTTCTTCTTGCAGACAGGCTGCAAATGGATCCTGAAAAACATCATCAAAACTTGCCCCTGCAACATTGCTTTGTGTAAAAAGGAAAAGTATTGCATTAGGTCCTTCCTCCACTATTCTTGGTTGTTGTATGGCTTGTTGATTTTCTGATTCATCCTCAATGCATATGGCCTTGGTCCACTCCTGGTCATGAGGTGTATTAGGAAAAAGGCTTAGTGATGCTTGTCTTTATTTAATTTCAAACTTTTTCATCTGATCACATGGCATTTGATCTTGGTTACTTGATAAATTGAGCTCGTGTCTTTAAGAGGAATAGGGGATTGATAGGGAAATTCATCACAATTAGAAGTGCTTGGGAAACTGCATTCTTTTGTCTTATCTTTTGATTGTGAGGGATATTCATCATAGCTTGGCTTATGGTCCCAATTTCTCAGTTTCTCACCCTCTAAAATTAGATTATCATCTTTTTCTTCTTTTTCAGCAACAAAAATATGACATGAGGGTTGAAACAAACTATTGTTGCTTTGATGTGAAGGGTACTTATCTGATATAATGTCTTCAACAGAATGTTCATGGAAATCATCTTCATAATCATCATAAAAAGGTGAATCAATGACCATTTGACTATTAATGGCTAAGGGGATTTGTACAATAGCTGGGATAGCTGGTTGTTCAGGGAAAACATCCTCATAGTCATCAAAACTTGGCAAATCATGGCACATTGGTTCATTAACATTAGGAGGGACTGATAAGCTATGAATTCGGTCATGACAAGCTGCAACACTATTCTCATGATGAAATAAATCTGAAACTAAGATGACCTCTTGACTTAAAGAATCGAGAAAAGGAGGAGATAAGGAAAAGATGGATTGTCCATATTGATCTTTCTCTTGGGGACCTAGATTTTGACATGAATAATGCATTTGTTCTTCAAATTTAGGAAAAACATTATGAAACTCACCATCTAAGTCATGTTCTTTACAATCATCCCCTTCATCATCACTGCTAGAGGAATCACTTGTTGAATCTCAAATATATGATGCATACCTCTCACAACAATTCTCAAAAAGTCTTTCAATTGGATAAATTATCTTGCAATGAGAATAAAAAACATCATGAAAGTCCTTCAAAGAGGAAATACTAGAAGAAGGGAGTGTTCTATACCATTGTCTCGCATCGCCTTCCAATGAATACATGAACATTTTCATCAATATATCTTCATGATGGATGTCAAGTTGCTGCATCAAAACATGAAATTCATGAACATGCTCAATAGGGCTGTCATTCTCACCTTCATAAAATTTGGGCAGAAGATCTTGCCATTCATCAATTTGAGGCACATGATGTGGATAACCATCTATGGCTGAGAAATTGAGTGGGGCAAACCTCCTGACCAGGATAGCCTTCATAGCCATTTGATTTGTCTCATCCCCAGTGGAGTCACCAACAGATTCTGAACAATGGAGTCGCCATGGTGAATGTGCAGTCTTGAAGGTGTCCAACTTCAGTGACCATATAAAGCTGAAGTTGTATAGTGTCATTCTTCCCAGGGAGATTTTCAATCTGGTTAAATCCATCCCTGGCAACGACACCAAAAATGTTGGCACTGAAAGTCACACTTTGACTGCTAAAGTGTAAGCTCAGCACCCATCAAAATGTAAAAGATAATTTGGTTTTGGATAGGTGGATCAGAAAGATGGAAAAAGAAAGAGAGAGGGTTGCAAGCTGCAGATCAGTATGCTACACCAATGGGCAATGGAGTCACAAACATCCTACTCATCGAAGGCACAAAAGCTGCTCAACATAAAAAAATATTATATGTTGATAGGTGGAAGAATGAAGAAGGAAAACATAAGATAGAATGTTCACTAAACAAATATCCTCTCAATTTAATGAATCAACATATACTTGAATATCAACAATGACTGATGGGCAAAATACAGCAGATCCTCTGCTACTTAGGGATCCATAAATCATTGACAACCTTTGATCCTCAAATCTGCAATATATTCAAATAAGAAGAAATATAAAAGAAGAGTTACAATCTGAAATCATAGCTCTCATGAGTATCCAATAGAAGTAATTCTTACAATCATAAAATTCCCACAGGCTTACAAATGAACATACATAGGAAAACTGCCTACTCCTACTCTCTCTAGCCTCTCTTGGCTCATCCATCCCACTCTTCCAAGAGATATCTCCTTCTTTAAATAGACAATAGCATCCAAATGAACTAAGGAGGTTGAATCCCATCTCTTCCATTGGATTCTAAGCCTTGGAGATAGGTGGCAACAATCAAAGAGACAAAAATCCAACAAACTGCTAATTTTCAGGAATTTGTTGGAAGTCATTAATAAAATGTCTCCACCTCATTGCATGAGGCCTTTGCTGGAGATAAATCTTAGGTGCAGGTGTCCCTTGACATCCAACTGATCCTTTAGAAGTCATTAAAACCCTCCTTGACATGTGGCAACCTCCCAACAAGGCGAATATGAAAACCATGATCGCTACAGGAAATTAGGCCGTGCCGTTGTAACAGAGTAGGTAGAGCCACTTCTACGTCTTATATCTCTCAAACCATAATACATTTTTAAAAAATGAGAGAGGTTTTTGTTATTTGGAATGTTATGAACAGAAACCTCCTCCAGTTTTCAAAAATACATTCTCAAATACTCATAACCCAAGTTTTAAATTAGTGACTCAAAACTGGCAGAATAACTCTGCACAATTTAGCCTCTGCCAGAATTTAGGTAGCGCCTCTGTGTTGCACCTGTATGGAAATTATGTTCTCTATGAAATATTACATAGCACCTTTACGTAGCACCACTTATGCTGCGTCTGCATACAGGTTTGGGTACCATTTCCAAAAATTCAGCGCCTTTCAATCTTGCACATGTACAGAGCAGTTTGTGTTCATTTATGATAACAAAACTATTTTACTTAGGTGCCTTGATTGTACCATAGGTAGTTCCTTTTACCACTAGGTTAAGCTAGCACTTAGAAAAAACCAAAAATCCATATAGATAAACACCTAGAAGCCTGTATAGATGGCAGAGATAGTATTTTCATATCAGTTAACCCTCCCAAAAAGGAACAATCCCCAAAAATGGAGCTTACCCTTTACTAGCTATTTTGTCATTTTGACACTTAACCTCACACTCTTTCTGGTAGAAAGAGGACCTTCAATTGACTCAGCAGTCTTCTTCTTCTTATCATTGATAGGCTTCTTCAGTGTATTTGTGCTCTCCTTAGCTACTGGTTTATCATCCTCAATGGAACCTTAACCAATCTTGTGCTAACACTATGATCCATGTGGGATTATTGCAGAAATGAGATTGAGGAATAAAATTTCCCCATATGCTCATGTGCCCAAACTAGAGATCGTGAAATTTATGAACCAAACGAAGTGGGAGGTGAACACTCTGGAAGACACTGAACAGCAATATCCTCTAGCCATGATTTCACAAACCACTACACCACAGATACCCAAGGAGAAAAGACCCACAAAGAATGTCTCACCTTCAATCACTAAAGTGTCAGTAGAGGATTTCCAGGTGTACAAGAAGAGGCCCAAAACCAGTCACACAACTGACAGGTCTGGAGAGGAAGAGACATGGTCTACCATAGTAGTCGAGGGAGATAATTCACCACCTTTCTCAAGCAGCCAACATGTGATGTCTACCTCTTCATAAAAGAATCATATTGATACCCCCTTGATCACCCAGCCTCCACCAGGATCTGCAAAACTGAGTGTTTTTGAAAAGTATGATTTCATTAAGAAGAAGAATGAGATGCTGACCAGCAACACCTATGCTCAATTCTAGAAGAAAACATCCACAACACGGCATAGGTTGCTCTCTACCTTTGATACAGAAAAAGGAAGAATGCACATGGAATTTTTGTAGCCACAAGTACCCCATCCAAAGGAAATCACTGATTACAAAAGGTAACCATTTGAATTTGACACCAAGGAAGTACACCCAACTGATCAGATGTATTTACACAGGCAAACTGGAGAAATGGTTTTCTCAACATTGGCAAATGCTTCCACAACTGCTGCAAAGTTGTAGGTCTCCCTAAATAATGTTCAAACTCAATTAAAGATGGAGAAAGTGTCTTCTTTCGCAAAGGACAATAGGATCAAGTCTTTGGAAGAGATGGTACTTAAAATTGGGTATGATCCCTCAAATGTGAAAGATGATAAATAAAAAGAATGCTAACATAGTATCCTTGAGGAGACGACTAAAATTTCCAGCTACTGAGGACTCACAAGCCAAGGAGATAGCTGAAACAGAAGGCCAAAAAGAAGAAATGTTGAAGTTAATCATGGAACAGAACGTACAGATGAAGGAGACGAAAGAAGAGTTGGAAAGGTTGGTAAAGGAAAAGGAACATTCACAGCCCATGGAAGTAATCCCACTGAGTGCAGTCTCCCTCACAGGAGTTAGAACAGCGACAGTATTAGCAACTACCACAGCAAAACTTCCATCAGCTGCCCCAATGACAGTCCTAGAGACATCTGAAGCTCTAGAAAAGTCAATGGAAAAGATGACCTTACAGGGAGCAGAAATTAAAAAATTGAATCAAGAAATAGAGAATATCCAGAAACTCAAATCCTCTTTCCAGGCAAGCTACAACACTGAGAGGCACACATCAAAAAATCTTAAGCAGGAAATCCAATAGCTGCAAAAGCACACAGTTGTGGGCAAAACACTAGTAGAAGCCAAAGAGAATATTTGGATGGATATCTCCAAATCCATGAATGAAATCTGGCCCATGGTGTAAATTATATTTGAACAACATGAATTGGTGTTGAGGAGAAGGAAGAACATCGACGGGATAAAGGGAGAGCTGGGGGAAATGCCCATAGAAGCGAATGAAATCATCAGGTTTCTAAATTCAAAGACTAGGGAAGACCTGAAGATTGAAGATAGGACAGAAACTATCCTCGAGGTTAAGAGAGTTCTGACCAAAAGAGGATTAATTTTGCAGCTGGAGGAGAAATTCCAGAACATGGATATCGGAATTCAGAGATTCTTCGGCAAGATTGATGTTTTGCAAAAGAAAGGTCTTCCCGGTTTACTGGTTCTAAATGACAAGCTGATGACTCTTTCTGACTACAAGCAAAAGATTTCCATGGTGGCCAAGGACAGTTCCAAGTTTTCAGGAATACAGGGTAGCATAACAGGCAAGGAATTTCTAGAGACTCTGCAGCTGGACCTCAGTATCCAGCACGAAATCAAGTATATTTTCATCACCAAGATGACTTTTGCCAAGTATATACAAATTTATGAAATCTACTAAAAGCTAATAAAGGTCACCATTCCCAATTAGCAAATATGGGAAGAGTTGTGTGACTTGATCGAGTAGAACATGAGGTGGATGTACAGATCAACATGCAGAATAGTCAGAGTCAATTTGATGACTCACCAACAACCTTCCCCAAAATCAACATAGAGAATCCGACAGATCATCAGCAATTCCTATATTTTTGTATCTTGTTATCTAGTTAGTTAGATTTAGATTCCACCACATCCTAATCATTGATGACAGGGTCGTTTGTGATTTTTATTATAAATACTTCAAACTTTGAAGTACAGAGGGTTGATCTTTATGCCCTAGCAAGCTGTAAGCACTGTAATTTTTCTCAAGAGATCTACCAGTAATAAAAAGAGACGTTTCAAAGGATTCCTGCGTGTTAACCATTGGTCATGTTTACTCCTCATTGTTGAATGTTTATCTCTCTTAGTAATCATTTTGTTTTCTAGATCTAATCATTTAAAAGAAGTTAAAGTTGCAGAATTTATCTTCGTATACTCTGTTTCTGGCTTTTAAAAATCTAAGAGTTTGTCTTCTGATGTTATAATAAAGAAATTCTTAATTGCTTCTTTATTCTAATTGATTATCTCACATTTTCTAATGTCCATCAATTTAATTCTAAAGAATCCAACAATTGCATTATCCTGCCCTATGAAAAGACCTTTTAAAATTTGTTCTTTGGTCTCTAACTTTATAAAATAGACCCCATATCCCAATGGATGAGTAAACCATATTTCAGCCATTTTATAAAACAAACAACATATACTTATTTATTGAACTAGCCTAATATCTGAAACCTAAAACATAGTTAAATCTTGCAGAGAGATCCCTCTCTGAAACTAGCAGGGCTAGATCCCAGTTTTGAAGTGGTTGGATAAAGTTGCCTCTGATAAATTTCTTCTACCTCCCGACAACCTCTGGGAATTTACAGAGCGTTAACATAGTGGCGACCATACTGGGGAACTGAACAAACTTTCCATCCCATGATTTATTTTCCCTAGACAAAGAAAACTTTATTTATGAACTAATCACAAACTCTAAACCTATAAAGAGATAATGTTCAGAGGTTGTTAAAATTTTGTACATATTAATTTAGATCCATTAAAATTCAAAATTCTAGCTCCTCAAAGAGCTTACACTAGATCTCACCCAGATCCAGAACCTGCAATAGCAATTGACAATACAGAAAATCTACTCAGAATAAAAGCACTGCAGAAGGTTCCGCGAGTCACAGTCCCCTTCATAGGTCCCATTCGCTTCCAGAGAAGCTTGTTTCCCTTCAGGATATCCAGTTTGACATATATTTTGAACAAAGCCTTTTTAGAACAAAATATGACAGCTTTGTGAGTGAAACAGTTTTATATCAAACCATCCTGCAACCCAGGACCCCTGAAATACTTTCTCCCAGGGCAGACGTTGATCAACAATTTCTTCAGGAATTTGACAAGTTAGAAAATTTAGTAGCAAACCTTGATCAAGCCTTGTACCAAGCTCACTTCCAGCAGTCAGACAAACTTTCTTCCTTAACTATTGTTGCAGCTTCTGTTAGACCTCAACCAACTCACTCCATTCCTCCCAACCCTTCATCCTCCACAGCTTATGTCACATCCCCTCCAATCAAAAAAGTTGTTGTTCAGCCTCCTCCACCTATCATGGCAGCTAGATATGCTCCCTTGGTGTTGGCCTCTCCTTTACATGCCATGCCCTAGGACTATCAAACAAGACTTCCTTAGTTTGATGGAACTGGACCTCTTAACGCACAGCAACATGTTGACAAAATGAATGACTATTTTGATTTCCAAGAAGTAGATGAAGTTGACGTTCAAATGAGACTTTTTGCACAAAGTCTGACTAGGGATGTTAAGAAATGGTTCAAATCCTTACATCCTGCTACTGTAGTTGACCTTGCTGATTTTCAACGAATTTTTCTCGACAGATGGGAGGTAAAGAAAAATCCTCTCTAGATCTTGTCAGAATATGAGAACATCAGAAGGAACCAAGGAGAGACAGTGCAGTATTACTGCACCCGCTTCAACAATCTATACAATGCAATTCTGACTGATATCAAACCGCCTCAAGGTTTGGAATTAATAAAATTCCTCGATAGTTTTGACACTGATATGTCATATCAGTTAAGGGAAAGAAATTATGCCACTCTGGAATACATGCAGAAAAGTGCAATAAGCATAGAAGCAAACCTTTTAGCTAGAAGAGCTAGGCAGAGGATAGAAAGGAGGGTCACGATTAAAGAGGATCCTTCCACTTCCTCTTCAGATGCCAAACTAGATTCCTTAGCCAGAGCTATGGAGGGGATGATGGAGAGACTTACTATAGCCGGAAGAAATCCACCCAGGGAAAACCAAGTTGCTCCTCATATTTGGAATCCGAACTTCAGAAGAAATCCCACCCAAATCAGGCAGAGAGATCCTAGAGATCAAAGAGAACAAAGGGGTCTTGATCAGCAGATCATACCACCCCTTCAGGAAAATTACGTTGATGAAGGTGAGGAGATAATTGAAGAATTGGATGACACTCATATAAACCTCATGGGCGTTTACGATGATGAATCCATTTTTCTCACTCGGGAAGAGCAAGAGCTTTTTCTTCTTTTGCAAACAGAGGTAAATGAGGAAGTAGAGGAAACAGAACAACATGCCTTTGAAAATGCCATAATGGAGGTCCATAGGCAGTACAACCTGAGAAACAAAAAGATGAATGACAATCCTCCAAAGAAGGTTGTTGAGATGAAGAAGGCTATAGAAACGAACAAAATAGTCAATACCAAGAAAACCTCGGAGATCTCTCCCAAGAAATCCCCTGAGTGGAGTAATGTTGAATCTCCTGCAAAAAGAAACGCTATAATTTTACAAAGATCAAATCAGACTGAGGTTTCATCAACTAGTCAACCAAGTTCTTCTTCCCAGAAGACTCTGGTAGACAAATCATAAATGCAGAGCCTAAGCAAAGCTTCCACTACTTTCAACCTTGAAGGGGAACTAGCTAAATTGAAGATTCTCATTCCCCTTTCCGAGCTAATGAGTAAGAACGCTTACAGGTCGCAGGTGATTAAATAATTAAGCATCGAGCTAGAGATAGGTACAAAGGCCTTGACTGTCGGATCAACAAATCATTTGGACACGATAAATCTTACTGATGATCAACCTGAGCTCCTGTTTGGCCTTGAAGTTGATGGTCAAACTAATAATGCTGTCATTCCCCCTTTCTACATCAGCCTGAATATCCACAACTTGATTTTACATATTGCTATGTTGGATTCAAGCGCCTCTCACAACCTAATGCCCAAAGCTGTGATGGAGAAGTTGGGACTTGAGGTCACCAGACCTTACAAGGATTTGCATTCTTTTGACTCTAGCAAGGTCAGATGCATAGGGCTGATTAAAGATTTATGTATCACTCTGGTTCAAATCCCAGCAAAAAGAATGGTTATGGATGTTGTGGTTGTAGACATCCCCCCAAAATATGGTATGTTTTTATCCAAGTCTTGGCGGGGCAAGTTTAAAGGCACCTTGTAGTTAGATATGTCTTATGCCACAATCCTGGTATTTGGACAACAGAAAAGACTGTACAGAGAGACCCTAATGAAATACATGGTCAGCAGTCAAGAAAAGCCACATAACTACCCACTATACTCTACACACTCTGATATGGATTCCTTCATTCTATATAATGATGGTGACTTGGAAGGATAAATTTCTCAGCTGGAAGATGATACACCTGATCTAAAAGAAGATAAATAAATCATTAAGGTAAGAAACACTGCAACTGTAGAATGTGAGGAACCGCCAGCAGATTTTTGGAGTATGGATTTTGATGGAACTGTGAGCAAGGAGGGAGCTGGAGCTGGGGTGTGGTTGCATAATCACAAATTTAGATATTCATAGTGCCACTCTTACAAACTAAATTTCCAATGCACTAACAATATAGCTGAGTACGAAGCTTTGATGCTCTACCTGAAACTACTAAATAAGGTTGGTGCCAAACAAATTATGTTAATTCCCAGGGGACAGAACATACTAGCAGACGAATTGGCTACATCAATAGCTACATGAAAGATTCCTTTCCATCCCACTCGCCAATACACAGTAGAGGTGAAATGTAGACCAATTGTCCCAGACAACATCAGATACTGGCAGGTATTTGGGAATGATGATCAAATTGAAGATTTTCTACTGTGTAAGAATGATTTCGAATGTACAAATACAGAATTAGAAAATGATGATGATAATGTAAATAAATTTGTTTTTGAAAATGGTAGTGTGAATAAAGTAGATTCGGATGAATTGAATGAAAATGAAGTAGATTCTGATATTTTGCATTTAAAAAACAATGTGTTACCTAGAGGTTTAGTTATGTTAGAAGACTTGTTTGATTTTAACGATGTAGCAAAAAAACCCAAAATTGAAGCTAGTGGTAAAGAGGTTGAAAAATGTAACATAGGAACAGAGGAGAAGCCCAAGATGATAAAACTTTCCAAATCTTACCCCCTAAGAAGAAACACAAATACATTGAACTGTTTAAGGAATATGTAGACGTGTTTGCTTGGGGTTATGAGGATTTAAAATCTTACGACACAAGCATCATATAGCATAGGATCCTGATAAAACAAGAACACAAACCTTTCATACTGAAACTTAGGAGAATCAGTCCCAAGTTACTTCCCCTGATAGAAAAAGAGATTAAAAAGATGTATGATGTCAAAATCATAGTTCCCTTAAGATTTTCCAAATGGGTTTCTAATATGGTTCCTACCAGAAAGAAGACTAGCGAAATCATGCTTTACATTGATTTTCGAAACCTTAATAAGGTCTCCCTCAAAGAAAATTACCCTTTGCCTAAAATGGACTAGATCTTGAAAAAGGTAGTTGGGGCCAGCAGGATTTCTTTACTAGATGGTTTCTCAGGCTATAACTAGGTTCTTGTTCACCCAGATGATCAAGAGAAAACAGCTTGTACCACACCCTGGGGAACTTTCATGTATGTGAAGATGCCCTTTGGTCTGATGAATGCTGGTGCCACTTTCCAAAGAGCAATGGATATTGATTTTGTGGATGAGCTTGGTAGGTTTATAGTTATATATCTAGACGATGTGACGATCTACTCCAAATCTGACGAGGAACATTTACATCATCTCAGATGAGTGTTTGAGAAGTGCAGAAAGTTTGGGATTTCATTGAATCCCAAGAAAATCCTTTTCGGTTTAGAGGAAGGCAAGTTGTTGGGGCACATAATCTCTAAAGATGGAATTAAGATAGATCCCAGAAGAATAGAGGCCATCCAAAAAGTGGAACACCCTAGGAACATTAAAGAGTTGCAATCATTCATTGGTAAAATAAACTTCCTGAGAAGATTCATACCCAACCTGGCTGAGCTTCTTAGGAACATCACAAATATGTTGAAAAAAGACATGAAAATAAGATGGAACACTAAATCCAAGCAGTCATTTGAGCAGATAAAGCATGCACTCACACAAGCTCCAATTTTGATCAGTCCAGACTACACCAAAGACTTTTACCTTTTCTCTTTTGCATATGAGCACACCATAGCAGTAGTATTGCTGCAAAAAAACAGTGAAGGGTATTGCAAGATACCAGATATATAAAATATGCAGAACAGAAACGAAATGCTAGAAATAACAGAATAACAGTGAAATATCCAGCATAATCTTCACAATACACAGA
>ML778796.1:57587-74595 GCA_009831015.1 Picea engelmannii | reverse complement strand
GGAAGATCCTTCTAGAAGCGGAAGCTTCTATTAGGTCTTCTTACATCCGCCTTATTCTATTTTATTGAAAGGTCTTATTAATATTGACCTTTATTACATCTGAATACATTAATCTACCTATGTGCGGGTTAGGACCTTAACAGGTATGAACAACCCATAGCCTTTTTTAGCAAATCTTTGAGAGATGTTTCATTGAATTATAAAATAATGGAGAAACAATATTTTTTTCTGGTGTAAGACATAAAGGATTTTAGAGTCTATATTCTCCATTCCCACACAATTGCTTATGTTCCAAATGCAGTGGTAAAGGATATTCTGACTCGGGATAATCCGGATGGTAGGAGAGGAAAGTGGATTGTTGTTATTCTGGAATATGATATAGAAATTAAACCTACTAAACTTATCAAAGGTTGGGGTCTAGCAAAGTTGATGGTTGAATCCAATTTCCATGCTTTAGATATTAATTTCTTGGTTGCAGTAGATGAGCAGGGAGAGAAAGCGACTCCAAGCGTGAAAGAGGTATTCCTAAACTCTCCATGGTACTAAGACCTAATATTTGTCCTACAGAATTTACAAGCTCCCCCTGGTCTAACTAAAACTAAAGCTAGGTTTTTGAAACTAAAAGCATTGAAATTTTGTATTCTTGAAGGTCATCTTTATTGGAAAGATCCTGGAGGTATCTTTCTTAATTGCTTGTTAAAAGATGAAGCTGACAAGGTTTTGCAGGATTTTCATGCAGGAGACTGTGGTGGGCATATAAGTTGGAAGACTATGGCTAACAAGATTCTCAGAGCCGGTTTTTACTGGCCCACATTGTTCGCTGATGTACATCAAAAAGTCACCTCATGCCATAAATGCCAAGTTTTCGAAGGTAAAAAGAAGCTCCTTCCTTTGCCCCTGAAGCCCATCTTAGTTGAATCTCCATTCCAGCAGTGGGGCCTAGATTTTATTGGAGAGATACACCCTCCTTCTTCAGGCCAACACAGGTGGATTCTCACTACCACGATCTATTTCACAAAGTGGATCAAAGTTGTACCATGCAGGCAAGCTACTGAATCTGTTATCATTAAATTCTTGGAAAATAATATTTTGTCTCGTTTTGGATGTCCTAGAAAAATCATAACTGACAATGCAGCGGCCTTCAGATCCAAAAAGATTATCGAGTTTTGTAGCTAGTACCACATTACTTTAGGACACTCCACAGCTTATTACCCTCAGGGAAATGGGCTAGTTGAGTCCTCAAATAAAATTCTGGTGACCATCCTCAGGAAAACATTACAAGAAAATAAGAAATCATGGCATAATAAGTTGGTTTTTGCACTCTGGGTTGACAGAATAAGCACCAAAAGATCAATTAGCATGTCTCCATACCAATTGGTGTATGGTATTGAAGCAGTTTTTCCCCTTTCCTTGGGAGTCCCTATTATGAAACTATTGTAGGAAGCACAAGTAGAGCCAAACGATGTCCAAAGGAGAATAAATCAAATGATTCACTTAATTCAATCTAGGGAAGAAGTATACAACAAGACTCAGGTCATCCAGGAGAACATCAAAAAGATTTTTGACAGAAGAATTAAAGAAGATGATTCTGAGTTGGGTGATTTAGTCCTAAAATGGGATTCCAGGAATGAGGATAAGGGTAAACATGGAAAGTTTGATATCTTATGGAAAGTCCCTTACAAGAAGAGGCCCAAAACCAGTCACATAACTAACAGGTATGGAGAGGAAGAGACCCATTCTACCACAGTAGTCGAGGGAGAGCATTCACCACCTTTCTCATGCAACTAATAGGTGATGTCTACCTCTTCATCAAAGAAGCAGATTGATACCCCCTTGATCACACAACCTCCACCAGGATCTACGAAAATGAATGTTTTTTTAAAGTATGAATTGATTAAGAATAAGAATGAGATGTTGACCAGCAGCACCTATGCTCAATTCTAGAAGCAAACATCAACAACACAGCATAGGCTGTTCTATGCCTTTGATATAGAAAAAGGAAGAATGCACATGGAATTTTTACAGCCACAAGTACCCCATCTAAAGGAAATCATTGTTTACAAAAGGTCAACATTTGAATTTGATGCCAAGGAAGTACACCCAGCTGATCAGATGGATTTACACAGGAAAACTGGAGAAATGGTTTTCTCAACATTGGCAAACACTTCAACAACTGTTGCAAAGTTACAAGTCTCCCTAAATAATGTTCAAACTCAATTAATGCTGGAGAAAGTGTCCTATTTTGCAAAGGACAATAGGATCAAGTCTTTGGAAGAGCTGGTACTAAAAATTGGGTATGATCCCTCAAATGTGAAAGCAGCAGAACAATTGCTAAAGAAAAAGAATGCTAACATAGCATCCTTGAGGATACAACTAAAATTTCCAGCTACTGAGGACTCACAGGCCAAGGAGATAGATGAAACAGAAGGCCAAAAAGAAGAAATGTTGAAGTTAATCATGGAACAGAACACACAGATCAAGGAGATGGAAGCAAATTTGGAAAGGTTGGTAAAGGAAAAGGAACATTCACATCCCATGGAAGTAATCCCACTGAGTGTAGTCCCCCTCACAGGAGTTAGCACAGCGATAGTATCAGCAACTACCACAGCAGAACTTCCATCAACTACCCCAATGATAGTCCTAGAGACATCTGAAGCTCTAGCAAAGTCAATGGAAAAGATGACCTTACAGGGAGCAGAAATTAAAAAATTGAATCAAGAAATAGAGAATCTCCGTAAACTTAAATCCTTTTTCTAGGCAAGCTACAACACTGAGAGGCACACATCAGAAAAGCTTAAGAAGGAAATCCAATAGCTGCAAAAGCAAACAGTTGTGGGCAAAACACTAGGAGAAGCCAAAGAGAATATTTAGATGGATATCTCCAAATCCATGAATGAAATCTGGCCCATGGTGCAAATTATGTTTGAAAAACATGAACTGGTGTTGAAGAGCAGGCAGGCCATCGATAGGATAAAGGGAGAGCTGGGAGAAATGCCCATAGAAGAAAATGAAATCATAAGGTTTCTAAATTCGAAGACTAGGGAAGAGTTGGAAGACCTGAAGATTGAAGATAGGATAGAAACTATCCTCGAGGTTAAGAGAGTTCTGACCAAAAGAAGGATTAATGTTGCAGCTGGAGGAGAAATTCCAAAACATGGATATCGGAGTTCAGAGTTTCTTCAGCAAGGTTGATGTTTTGCAAAAGAAAGGTCTTCCCAGTTTACTGGTTCTAAATGACAAGTTGATGACTCTTTCTGACTACAAGCAGAAGATTTCCATGGTGACCAAGGACAGTTCCAAGTTTTCAAGAATACAGGGTAGCATAACAGGTAAGGAATTTCTAGAGACTCTGCAACTGGACCTCAGTATCTAGCACGAAATCAAGTATATTTTCATCACCAATCCAATTTTTTCCAAGTATACAGAAATGGATGAAATCTATCGAAAGCTACTAAAGGTCACCATTCCCAATCAACAAAGATGGGAAGAGTTGTGTGACTTGAACGAGTAGAAGATGAGGTGGATGTATAGATCAAGATGCAGAACAATCAAAGTCAAGTTGATGACTCACCAACAACCTTCCCCAAAATCAGCATAGAGAATCCAACAGATCATCAACAGTTCCTATATTTTTGTATCTTGTCATCTAGTTAGTTAGATTTAGATTCCACCACGTCCTGATCATTGATGACAGGGTCGTTTGTAATTTTTATTATAAATACTTCAAACTTCGAAGTATTGAGGGTTGATCTTTACGCCCTAGCAAGCTGTAAGCATTGTAATTTTTCTCAAGAGTTCTACTAGTAATAAAAAGATACATTTCATAGGATTCCTGTGTGTTAACTGTTGGTGATGTTTACTCCTCTTCGTTGAATGTTTATCTCTCTTAGTACTCATTTTGTTTTCTAGATCTGATCATTTAAAAGAAGTTAAAGTTGCAGAATTTATATTTGTATACTCTATTTCTGGCTTTTAAATATCTAAGTGTTTGTCTTCTGATGTTATAATAAAGAAATTCTTAATTGCTTCTTTATTCTAATTGATTATCTCACATTTTCTGTTGTCCATCACTTTAATTGTAAAGAATCCAATAGTTGCATTATCCTACCTTGTGAAAAGACCTTTTAAAATATGTTCTTTGGTCTCTAAATTTATAAAACAGACCCCATAGCCCAATGGATGCGTAAACCATATTTCAGCCATTTTATAAAACAAACAACACAGTCTTATTTATTGAACTAGCCTAATATCTTAAACCTAAAACATAGTTAAATCTTACAGAGAGATCCCTCTCTGAAACTGGCAAGGCTAGATCCCAGTTTCGAAGTGGTTGGATAAAGTTACCTCTGATAAATTTCTTCTACCTCCCGACAACCTCTGGCAATTTACAGAGTGTTAACAAGTTGTTGAGTAAATAAACAATGAACAAATGAGCAATCATACACATACACAGTACACCAATGTTTTTATGTGGAAACCCAAAGTGGGAGAAAACCACAGAATGTTTTTTCTTATATGTCTTTAAGAATTACATTCATTCGAAGCACCAACTTCTTTTGTTTTCCAGCTCCAACTGGAAGGAGGCTCCAACCCCCTAGTTTCTCAGTCTACAACCTGAAGGAAGCTCCAACTCCCCAATTCTCTGGCTACAACCAGAAGGAGGCTACAACCCCCTAGTTTCTCAGGCTACAACCTGAGGGAAGCTCCAACTCCCCAATTCTCTAGCTACAACTAGAAGGAGGCTACAACCCCCTATTTTCTCTGGCCACAACTGGAAGGTGGCTACAACCACCTATCCTTTCCCCGTCCAACCGCACTAACGTAGAAGTAGAATGATGGAACCACTGTCACACTATCACTGTGAGATATAATGTTGTAAACCTGTACCAATCAACTTGTAATCAACCTGTAACAACCTATACCAATAACCTGTGCCAACATGTACCATACATCAACTTGTACCTCAACCTATACCATAAACAAATGCCTCAACCATGCACCAAACTTGTACAAATAACCTATCACAATAACCAGTCCAAACAACCTGTAACCAACCTCTACCATAAACAAGTGCATCAACCATGCACCAACCTGTACCTCAACCTGTACCATCAACGAGTGCATCAAACATGAACCAAATATGTACCAATCATGCATCAAATACACATAAACTATGACTCATCAAGATTTACCAAAATCATCGACAATACACCTCATGTAATTCCAACTCATCAACTACTTGTCTCAACCATTTACCCAACATGTACCTCAACCAAAATCCCTCATCAATTTCATCATCCAAATATGATTTGTAACTCTGTAATAGACCTATTTTATATGATCTCATACCTGCAAACCTTTATTAACTTTAACAACAAGAGACTATCATTTTCATCAAACTTTACTTTAGTCTCACATGACTAATTTTGGATTAGTCAACAACCCGAACTTGCAATAATCATAACTATGTACCTGTAATGAATAAAGATCTGAAAATAGTACACAATGTTCTTCAGTGTCTTTTATGCAATTCCTTTAGGTTTCACTACTTGTATCCTCTCAAAAAAGGAGTTATAGAAAAAATGGCATACCTTATTGAATTATGGCTTATTCTAGAGAGTGAACTTGTAGAGCGTGCCCCACACGGAATATTTGTTGTATGGATCTGAAAACGGTACACATAATACTTCATGTTGTACTCTAACCAATACATTTGGTCTTACTGAATTTGGATATGTTATGAAGAAGTTATGACGTTTTTTCCCGAAACACATGTTTTAGACTAGTTTCAGGACTAGCCACAAACCCTATTTTCCACGGAGTGTAACTCCAAAAATACAATGACCCATAAGATGAAATTTTTATCAAAGCTACTTTGATATGTTTCCTCAACTTTCTCCTAATTTCACAATCTGAATCATTCTATAAACAAATTTATTGCGAAAATGGTGAGATGGCCTGTAAATAACATACCTTAGAAAGCATCATAAAAAGACTTTATTCTCCCTTGAATTTCGACCTTCTTTACTTCACCTTCACTCTGAAATTTGGCTTAGATATCATTTGGTTACCTCAGTCACTTGTAGATATTCAATATTCTCAAGTGTGATATAAAATGAGAGAGCCTTGCCTCTTATTGATACTTTCATGTAGCTTCCTCAAGGGGTTACCTTTTAACCATCTTAACCCACTTTCCTTATTTTAGGGTTAACCCACTTCTAACCACTTGTCCACATAGTAATTTCTCCATTAACTTTATTATTTAAATAATTTCTTTTATATCCACTTTGACTTATAGTACACTCATCACTTCACTTTATTATTTACCTTCTAAACTCTCTTAAACCACTTTCCTTATTTTAGGGCTAACCCACTTCTAACCACTTGTCCACTTAGTAATTTCTCCATTAACTTTATTATTTAAATAATTTATTTTGTATCCACTTTGACTTGTAGTACACTCATAACTTCACTTTATTATTTAAATAATTTCTTCTTTGCAACCACTTTGACTACTTTGAACTTTTGGGGCTTCTAGATGACTCATGAGGGTTCTCCAACTTCACATGGCCATAACTCTCTAACCGTGAGGAGTTATGTGACGTTCCAAATACCACCGGAAATTGCATGACATGTACTATCCATCCAGAATAGTATTACCTTCAAATGTATTAAAAATCATATCATTATACATCAAACAAACTTGGGTTCATTACCCAAACATTTGTTCTACCGGAATTCGCTACCGAACTTTCTTCAAGGGTTGACATCAATGACAACCAACCCAAATAATCAATAATATCCCCCTTTGGCATTGATGGAAACACTCTGATGCAATACCAAATTCATATCACTCATGCTCCCCCTGTGACCATCGCTCCCCCTTGAACCATGCCTATGTGCTCTTTCTCCAAGCATTTACCTTTGCATCTGATAAATCTCTCCCCCTTTGTCATCAATGGTAATGGTATCTTTCCATCTGGGTTGCTCCCCCTAACTGAATTGTCCTTGGGGATACTCCCTTTGACTGAACTCTTCCTGAAACTGATCCCCCAACCTGAATTGTCCTCTTTATGGTGCTTCCTCGTGTAAATCTAAGACATATAAGATAAGCATTCAAAAGGATTCATTTTGGAGTAGATATTAGTGCGAGTCTTTGGTGAAAATACTCAAAGGCCGGTTTTGTAAATATGTCTACCACTTGTTCTTTTGTGCCCACATATTCAACTCTGATGTTCTTCTCTACAACATGTTCCTGTATAAAGTGATACTTTATTGGAATGTGCTTCATCTTTGAGTGCATCACCGGGTTCTTTGAGATACTGATAGCGCTTGTATTATCACAATAGATCGGAATGAGCTCATCATACTCAACCTGTATATATGTCAAATTTTGTTTCATCCATAGAGCATGAGTACAACATCCTACTGCTGCAATATACTTTGCTTCGGCTGTAGATAAATATACTGATGATTTTCTTTCTTAGCCAAGATACTAAACACTCACCCAAGTAGAACGTTTCTCCATTGGTGCTTCATCGATCATCAATGCAACCTACCCAATCTACATCTGTGTAGGCAATAAGTGATATATCCTTTCCTTTTGGATACCATAATCCAAACTCTTATGTTCCTTTGAGATATCTGAAAATCCTCTTCACTGCTAATACATGTGATTCTTTTGGTGCTGCTTGAAATCATGACACCTGTCCAACTGCCTGCATTACATTTGTTCTGGATGTTTTCACATATAGTAAGATACCAATCATTGACATGTATTGCCTCAGGTCTATAGACTTTGAATCATCATCTTTGCTCAACTTGCAACTAGTTTGCATAGGAGTGGTAACTGGTTTGCAATCTTCCATTCCGAACATATTTAGCATTTATTTGATATATTTAGTTTGAGAAATAAAAATACCTTGGTTGCTTTGACATATCTGAAGACCTATAAAGAAGGATAGTTCTCCGATTAATGACATTTCAAATTCAGTATGCATATCCTTTGCAAATTTCTAGCTTAACCTGTCATTGGTACTTCCAAAAATAATATCATCAACATATACTTCAATTAATAAAATACTATCTTGAGCTACCTTGATGTAGAGGTTGTTGTATGCACTTCCTTTTATGAACCCTGCCTGCTATAGATATTTATCCAATCTAGAGTACCATGTTCTAGGAACCAGTTGTTCAATGTAGACTTCTTCTTCAAGTTCCCCCTTCAGAAAAGTTGATTTCATGTCCATATCTGTTCAAGACTCTGCTACAAAACTGTCCATAGTTTTGACTCATATGTCATTGTACTATCATGAAGTACTACTACAACTGATTAATCTATCATGTTGTACTTTTGCTAACTGAATGCACTGAATCTATCTACACAAATTTTGCAAGCTTATCGAAGGATTGTTCTCTAGTCTGTCTCAGCTACCGCATAGAATCCCCCTGTCTATTATTCATATTATCTGGGAGTCTCTAAGCTAGATGGCTCAGAACAATTCCTGCTCTGAAGTGTATTCATCATCATCTTCATTAGTAGATTCATCATCTCTCTGAGCTCTGACTTCTTTATTTTTGTCTGTGGATTCATCTTTCACTACAGTGCCTAAAAGTACAATCTCTTGAACCTGTTCCTTATTTAACTATCCTTCTTTTCTTTCAGTTATTTTCCAAAACTTTTTGTATCTAACGTCTTTCTCTATAAAATTTTCTTCATCTCATTTTATTGTCAATCTTTCAATCTTTGCGACCTGGTCTTTGTTCACCTATTCTTTGTGTTTTCCTATCCATACTTTCTTATATCTGATATCAGTGTTCTCTTTCATGGAAGTATCGATCATGCTTCTACAATCACTAGCTATGTGTCCATAGTAATGAAATTTGTAACATTCAATGTTACGTGGGGCCACATATGCACTTCTTGCTTGAACATTTCTTTTATAATCCCTGCAATCTGCAACCTTATGTCCAAAATTAGTACAATAAAAACAATGACCATAAAACAAATTTGCATACCTAGGAGTGAATGATCTTCTTTGTGGTGTAGTCCTTATGAATTTCTGCCTTGACTGATCATGATCATGATTGAAGCTTCTTTGTGGCTTGAACATGGTTGATCTTCTTGAAGATGTATCTTCAATAGTTTTCTTACATTTTGGTTGACCATGATTCCTTCCTTTGAGTAATTCTGCATAACTCTTTCTATTTTCTTCATTCTTCTTTTCTAGCAACCTAGAGTACTTCTCTTCATTCTCTATAACTGATGTGGATGTTTATGTCTCTTCAATGTTCTTGTTGAGCTTGATGATTCTACTTCTTAATGTGACAACTTCTTCTTCAAGCTTCTCAACCTCTTCTTCTTTCTTCATTATCTGAGACTTCATGAATTCTTTTGTTCTTTTTGCTTCTTCAAGATGAATTTTTAATGTGATTATTTTTTCTTCAAGTCCTTTCTCTTCTTGACCAAACTCTGCCTTAAGCTGGTTTATATCATTAGTTCTTTCCTTAAGATGATGTGTCAATAGATTCTCTCTCATTTCTGCTTCTTCCTTCTGTGCTGCTATGTTGGCTTCCAAATACTGCTTTTGATAATCAAGATTTAATTCGATATTTCTGGCTTCTTCTAGCTGAGTTCTTAAGTTCTCGATGACCTATTGGGCTTCTTCAAAAATGTGAACACTTTCCTTGTGTTTCATCAATTCTTTCTTGAGTGACTTGTTTTCTTCTCTTATTTCATTTAAAGCAATAATCAATTCTGCTTCACAATTGTCTTCCTTTTCAATTAGTTTTTATGTCTCATTTCCTTCATGGCATTCTATTTCAAGATGTCCATGTTTTTCATAATTAAAGAAAGACAACATACCTCTGGTGATTATGTACTCTTCATCTTCTGAATCTGTTTGACATGGTAAACATGATTCTTCTTGATCTGTATCTGCATCTTCTTTGGCATTTTTTGAATCTGTGATGGGTGAAGAATATATGTCATGTAACTTATCCCAAATTTCTTTGGTTGATGAACATTTACCAACCTTTTCTCTTACCAGATTAGGTAATCCTTCCCAGATGAAATCCATTGTTATTTTGTTATTCGTCTTCAATTCCTTCTTGGCTGCAGTCTTTTCCCTTTTTGAACTATCATATCATGTAATGACTGATACCCAAATATAATACCCATGTGCCTGTAAAAATAATTTCATCCTTCCACTCCATAACTCATACTTTAAACCATTCTGACCATTAAATAGTGGTACTCCATTCTCAGAATAATCCATAATCTCCTTCAAGTGGTTAAACTGTTTCCTGAAGGAACCTGCTCTGATACCAATTGTTGATTACTGAGAGGGGGGGTGAATTAGTAATAGAGCAATTTAATCATTTTTAATCATAAAATGCAAGTGTTAAATCAATGTAGCATTATCATCCAATAGTTTCTGAGTAAATAAACAATGAACAAATGAGAAATCATACACATACACAGTACACCAGTGTTTTTACATGGAAACCCAAAGTGGGAGAAAACCACTGAATGTTTTTTCTTATATGTCTTTAAGAATTACATTCATTGGAAGCACCAACTTCCTTTGTTTTCCAGCTCCAACTGGAAGGAGGCTCCAACCCCCTAGTTTCTCAGGCTACAACCTAAAGGAAGCTCCAACTCCCCAATTCTCTGGCTACAACCAGAAGGAGGCTACAACCCCCTAGTTTCTCAGGCTACAACCTAAGGGAATCTCCAACTCCCCAATTCTCTAGCTACAACCAGAAGGAGGCTATAAACCCCTATTTTCTCTGGTCACAACCGGAAGGTGGCTACAACCACCTTTCCTTGCCCTGCCCAACCGCCTTGACGTAGAAGTAGAATGATGGAACCACTGTCACACTATCACTGTGAGACATACTGGTGTAAACATGTACCAATCAACCTGTAACAACCTATACCAATAACCTGTGCCAACATGTACCATACATCAACCTGTACCTCAAACTGTACCATAAATAAATGCATCAACCATGCACCAAACCTATACAAATAACTTGTCACAATAACCTGTCAAAACAACTTGTAATCAACCTATACCATAAACAAGTGCATCAACCATGCACCAACATGTACCTCAACCTGTACCATCAACGAATGCATCAACCATGCACCAAATATGTACCAATCATGCATCAAATACACATAAACTATGACTCATCAAGATGTACCAACATCATCAACTATACACCTCATGTATGTTCCAACTCATCAACTACTTGTCTCAACCATGTACCCAACATGTACCTCAACCAAAATCCCTCATAAATTTCATCATCCAAATCTGATTTGTAACTCTGTAATAGACCTATTGTATATGATCACATACCTGCAAACCTTCCTTGACTTTAACAACAAGAGACTAGCATTTTCATCAAACTTTACTTTAGTCTCACATGACTAATTTTGGATTAGTCAACAACCCTAACTTGCAATAATTATAACTATGTACATGTAATGAATAAATATCTAAAAATAGTACACAATGTTCTTCAGTGTCTTTTATGCAATTCCTCCAAGTTCCACTACTTGGATCCTCTCAGAAAAGGAGTTATAGCAAAAATGGCATACCTTATTGAATTCTGTCTTATTCTAGAGAGCGAACTTGTAGAGCGCTCCCCGCACACAATATTTGTTGTATGTATCTAAAAATGGTACAAAGAATACTACAGACTGTACTCTAACCAATACATTTGGTATTACTGAATTTGGATCTATTATGAAGAAGTTATGACGTTTTTACCCGAAACACCTGTTTTAGACTAGTTTCAGGACTAGCCACAAACCCTATTTTCCACGGAGTGTAACTCCAAAAATACAACGACCCACAAGATGAAATTTTTATCAAAGATACTTGGATATATTTCCACAATGGCCTCCCAATTTCAAGGTCTGAATAATTCTAGAAAAAAATTTATGGTGAAAATGGTGAGATGACCTGTAAATAACATACCTTAGAAAGCATCATCAAAAGAATTTATCCTCCCTTGAATTTTGTCCTTCTTTACTTCACCTTCCCTCCAAAATTTGGCTTAGATATCCTTTGTTTACCTCAGTCACTTGTAGATATTCAACATGCTCAAGTGTGATATAAAATGAAAGAGCCTTGCCTCTTATTTATACTTTCATGTAACTTCCTCAAGGGGTTACCTTTTAACCATCTTAACCCACTTTCCTTATTTTAGGGTTAACCCACTTGTCCACTTAGTAATTTCTCCATTAATTTTATTATTTAAATAATTTATTTTGTATCCACTTTGACTTATAGTACACTCATCACTTCACTTTATTATTTACCTTCTAAAATCTCTTAAACCACTTTCCCTATTTTAGGGCTAACCCACTTCTAACCACTTGTCCACTTAGTAATTTATCCATTAACTTTATTATTTAAATAATTTCTTTTGTATCCACATTGAATTATAGTACACTCATCACTTCACTTTATTATTTAAATGGATTCTTCTTTGCAACCACTTTGACTACTTTGACCTTTTGGGGCTTCTAGATGAGTCACGAGGGTTCTCCAACTTCACATGGCCATAACTCTCTAACCGTGAGGATTTATGTGATGTTCCACATACCACCGGAAATGGAATGACATGTAATATCCATCCAGAATAGTCTTACGTTCAAATATATAAAACTCATACCATTATACATCAAACAAACTTGGGTCCATTACCCAAACCTTTGTGCTACTGGAATTCGCTACCGGACTTTCTTCAAGGGTTGACATCAATGACAACCAACCCGAATAATTAATACCAAGTACCTTATTTATTTAATACCACCACTACTGGTGAAGAATATGAGCTTGTACTATGGAGAATTACACCCATCTCAAGTAATTCTTGTACCATCTTTTCAATTTCAGTTTTTTGAGGAAATGGATATCTGTAGGGTCTTAAATTAGGGGGTTGACTGCCCGGAAGGAGAGGGATGCTATGATCATTCTCACCTTGGGAGGGAGGTAAGGTAGTGGGTACCTCAAATACCTTTGGGTACTTGTCCAAAATAAGTTGTAGACTAGGAGGAACTACCTGCGAGGCTTTTTCAGTGACCTCGATGGCATTAAATTGAGAAATTCCACCATGGTAGCCTTTCTTCAACAATTTTTCCATCTAGTGAGAGATGATGATTTCAGGAGATCTTGCTTGGATACCTCAAAGGGTATAGGAGTGAGCCTCATGGTGAAAGCTCATATATAATTCTTGATAATCAATTGTGATTGGTCCCAAAGTGTGAAGCCATTCCACCCCCAATACAATATCAAAACCACCCATGGCAATAGAGAACATGTGGGTTTTCAAATGATAATCACCCATTTGGAGTTTGACATTTTCGCAATGGCCCCCACACTTCATAGTACCCCCATTAGCAATGAGAATCTGGAAATTAGAAACAGGGCAGACAAAGTAATGGAGCTCATCGGCAAGCCTTCGATGAATAAAATTATGGGTGCTACCACTATCAATCAATACCACAACCGGCCTAGCCCCCGGGGGGCAACTCAATTGGCAAGTGTCATGAATATGAAGTGATATGAAGTTCCATGAGGTTTCAAGTTCAAATCCCCCCCAACTTACCCTGTGTGTTGCATAAGGGGCATTGTGGGAACACCTGGAGGTTATAGTGGTACCAGTTGGATAACACGACCACGTGTAACACAAGTACGTGCCCAACTAGTTGTTGATTACACCAGACATAAAAAAAAAATGCCTCAACCAGCCTATGTTTTATGTAGCCCTTGATCTTCAATGTCTGTGGAGTCAAGATACTTGAAAGTGCATGAAGTGAAATGACCGGTTCTAGTGATGTCGCAAGATTGACAATTGGATCTTCAACATGATCATTGGATGGAGCCTCCTCTGGGTCCAAATCTTTGTCTGATGGGATGTCTTCATAGGGGGAGGAAGATGATGAATCAATCTAGAAGAATTTGTTTTCTATAAATTTATTCCCTAGTGCATACTTTTCATCACAATAGTAGCAAAGTCCATGCTTGCATCATTCCGCCATTTCGGCTGGAGAGACCTTTTGGACCTTCAAGGTTTTTGTTGGAGCCGGGATGGCCCCTGGGCGAGGATGATTGGCAAATGGAACCTTCAAGGATGGTGCCTGAAGGATGATCTATGCTTCCATGGCTAATTGACATGCCTGCAACCAAGTAGTAGGATGATGCATACTCACATGAGCCTTGATGGCATCCTTTAAGCCACTGATAAAATATTCAAGGTAAAACTCATCAGATAAGCCCACAATTCTGATAACCAATTGTTCAAATGTTGTGATTAAGTCAGATACTGGTCCAATTTGGTGTAGTTTTGTGAGTTTTCCAAAAAAATGAGATTCACGATCAAAATGGGCACAAACTGCTTTAGTGAACATGCTCCAAGTGGGGAATCCAGGATAACACTTTTTATGCCACTGCCACCATTGCCACCATTCTTGATCTAGGTATAGAACCCTGACATGGAGTTTGGTCTCAACATATTGAATATCGTGGAGGACAAAGTATTGTTCCATTTGAGACACCCACCCAGTTGGGCTAGAACCATCAAATTTACGCATGTCAATTTTGGGCACCTTATTCCAAGAGTGTGTAGACCCCCAAGGGGAGTGGGACGACTAAGTATGTTCATGCTGGGAAGACTATGGGTCAGCTGGAATGTACTCAACATGCTTAACCTTGAGGTTTTTCATCACCTCTGATATTTTTTGGGATATTGTTTGTTGTGATACCTTTAAGGTCTTCCTCTAGGGTTGTTGTCCTAGAGTATAGGTTGTCATGGCTCTGGGAGTGGGTAGTAGTCATGGTGGAGAATTGCATGGAAGGTGAGGTGTCGGGAGGGAAATCTAGGTCACAAAATTTGATAGGTACTAGGGTGATCAGTGGAAAAGGAGGAATCCAATGGGATAGGTGTCAAATAAGGGTGTCTCGTAAAGGGGTGGGACCACAGGGGAAAAAAAAGACTTAAAAGTGAAGGGTACCACTACGATCAAAATGAAGAGAGGAATGCAATGGAATAGGTTACAAATAAGGGTGTTGACAGGCTCCCGACCTTTTTTTTAACTCTTGCGGAGTTATACTCTAAGATGAATAATACTGCAGTGCCACAATGGCCAAATTCTTAACAGGAAGAAATGTGTAGGAATTTTGCAACCAAAATGTAGGAGATACAGTTGCACAACAATATATCTGGTCGATTCTATTGATTTTTCCATCCCAAGGGTTAAGGGATTCAATGGTTCTATAGACAAGGGTTTTCTTTGTGCTATAGCTCTCTGATATATGTGCGGGGTCCAACAGTAGTACTCGACCCAATATCTCAAGGCACCAACTCAGGAGGCCAGACTGTACCCTTAGCCATACTACCCGACTACCCAATTATGAGAGAGTATCTTCCTGAGTGTTGTTCTCGATGACACTATAGCAGTCAGGTGACCGATCAGTTTATCTATGGGGGGTTTCAGGATGCCTAGGCTGATACGTATATAGGTGTTGTCTGATGTGCTACCACTCGAAGGGGTACCAACAGGGGTTACAAGGGTGGCCAACAGATTTGTGCTTAAAAACCACTTGTATTTCTTGCGTGTATGACTCCCTGACCATGGGTTTATGCGTGTAATGACAGATCTCTGTAGCTTAAAGATGTTGGAATATGTCTCTACCCTGAAAAAAAAATTACCCCACAAGTTGTGCCCTGGAAAGAGCTTTGATACCACTTTCAATATTCCAGATATAATATAATATGCAGAACAAAAATATTGAGCAAGAAATAGCAGATCAACAATGATATATCTAGAACAATATCAGAATAATACCAGAATAACACCAGAAAGAGCACCTTTATTAATGATAGCAATGTTCACTTGCCTCTTCGAGGGGGAAACCTCTAGCAGAGCATAGCTCTATTACAATAATATCCAAGGCAAACTTCACCCATGCCTCCTACACTTATTTATACTAATTATACCTTCTAAGGAAACTTCTAGAGGAAGATCTTTCTAGAAGAAGAAGTGTCTATTAGGTCTTCTTACATTGACTTATTCTCGTTTATTTATTAGGCCTTATTAAATAATGTCGACCTTTATTACATAGAAAACATATCTTTCTAACTAATGACCCATGGACAGGGGTTAGGATTGGATCCTAACACTAATGTTGACAGAATAAGCAGTTTCAAGCTAGAGATAGACATCTATTTGATTTTGGAAAGATACTTTTCACATAATGACTTGAAAAGTGGGTATCACTAAAAGAATATTAGAGAAGGGGATGAATGGAAGACAATGTTCAAGACAAATATAGTATTGTATACATGGTTGGTTATGCCATTTGGTATGACAAATATACTGAGCACCTTTATGAGGTTGATTATTGAGGCATTAAAACCATTCCTACGTAAATTTGTGGTTGTTTACCTTGATGATATTTTGCTCTTTAGCAGGACAAGAGAGGAACATTTCAAGAATTTACAACAAGTATTGGAGATGTTAAAGAGGTAAAATTTGTTGATTAACTTGAATAAATGTGCCTTCATGCAAGAAGAGTTGGTATACTTGGGGTTTTCGGTTTCCCAAGGAATTTTGTGATGGATACAAGAAATTTAAGAGTAATAGTTGAATGGCTTGTTCCTAAAATCACTTTTGATGACAAAAGTTTCCATGGATTGGAAATTTTCTATTGGAAATTAATTTGAAATTTCAGTGGTACATGTGCTTCACTCATTGAGCGTATGAAGATAGGAATATTTTATTGGACAAAAATTGTAGAAAAAGAGCTTTGACATCTTAAAGAAGAAGGTTATCGAATAACCAGTGTTAGCCTTACTAGAGTTCAACAATTTTTTCTAGGTGGATTGGGATGTGAATGGATTGGTAATTGGAGCAATACCAAGTCAAGAAGGTAAGTCGACTGCTTCCTTTAGTGAGAAGTTAAATGAAGCCAAAATAAAGTACTAT
>ML778796.1:36321-47071 GCA_009831015.1 Picea engelmannii | reverse complement strand
CAAGTAGCCCTCCGGAATTGTTGATGGAGCTAACAGCCACCGAGAACCAGTCAGGTTTGAAACGAAACAAAAAATCTCTGGATTTCTGAGCTTCACACAGCGTTTCTTGTAAAAAGATAATGTTAGGCTTTGAATTCTCTAGGAGTCTTTTGAAGGAGGCAGCCTTGAGGGAGCCTCCAGTCCCTCGAATATTAAGTGAGAGCACTAACATTATTTAGAGCGGGCCAAGGCTTTCAGTGCTCTAAGTGCCTTGCCTTCCAGAGAAGGGAGTTCTGAAGCGCTATTTCCCTGGTTCAACAACTGCTTTTGTTTTCTGGAGCTTCGCGTCTGAAGTGGGGAGAGTTCTGTGCCTATGCCTCTCGACCATGCATAGGCTTTTTCAGATTTAACCGGTCCGGGAGAGCAGGAACTGCCAGCCTCGTCACCAGGCTGAATTAATTCTTTGCCTCTGAAGATGGCTAGTTGAGGCTCCAAGAATGGCAAATGGGAAAGGGGGCGAGAAGTTGCTAACTCAGCCAGCAGGTTGGGATCCACCTCATCGGGTTGGCCAAAACCTGAGTTTGTCAAGGGATGGGTCTCAGGTCCCTCATCCGAGGAGTGGGAAAGTGGCTGGGTCGACAATGTTGAGGGGGAAGGGTCTAACTCGGCTGGTGAAGGAGGGCTCGAAACAACCTGGGCCAGGGGCGAGACAGAAGTGCTATTAGAGAGCCAGGGGAAGTTTAGGACTGTGTTCTTTTCTGCCTCCGAAAGTGTTGTGAAGAGTGTGGGACAAATTTGGCTGACTTTTTTTAGGGGGGAAAAAGCTTGGTCTGATTCAAGACTAGAGGGAAAAGAGGGAGGTACCTCCAGATGGGCTAGAGCAGGTTCGGGGTCCATGTAATCAGGTGGGTTTAGGAGAAGGTCCTCTTCTTCAGAACTGTCAGGAGGGCCAATTCCTGGACAAGTGCGACGAAGGTGTCCCGTTGCCCGGCAGAGATTGCACCGGAAAGGTAATCCGAGATAGTCAAGGGGCTGAAGATGCCTCCGTCCTCTCCAGATGATCTCTAATGACTCCGGCAGTCCTGAAGAAGTGTCAATCTCCACCATAACTTTCCCCATTATTCTGGATTGACTAGATAGGGATCGTGAGTCCAGAGTGATAAACTTACCAAGGGCGCCTCCGATGGCCCTGAGGGCCTCTGCGTTCCAAAAATGGAGTGGGAGGCCCGGTAGTAAAACCCACAAATGTCTGTGAAGAAAGTAGTCTTGTTCTGGACTAAAGGCCAACCTCCAGCGCTTTAGCATAAGGCTGCTGCCATCAATAACCCAGTAAGAGGAAAGTAACAGTGTGGCGTCTTCAGGGGTCCTGCAGTGAAATCCAAACCAGCCTCTTTTCAGATAGAGAACTTCGGGGGAGTAACCAAGGAGCGGCATCCAGGTTGTGCGAATCCAGTTATCCAGCGGCTGAGAACATAAGCTCTTGTAAGAGGATCGGCCCACCAGCGTGCAAGTCGACATGCTGCAAAGGTTATCGAAGCCTATTCCGTCTCCCAGCACAAGACGAGTGATCTTTTTTTTGGGCTTCCAAGCTTTACGACCTCGGGTTAATCCATGAGATGCAGGGCCACTAAATGAAACATGGTTTCTGGGAAGCTTTGGAAGGGAAGGGAGTGAGCTAGGATGGCCTCCAGGTGGAGAATGGTTACAGGATGGTCCAGTTGAAGGAGGCAGGGGGGAGGGGTCAGTAGAGGACACGGGAGGAAAAGTAAGTGGGGGCTTGACGGGTACAGGAAGACGACTGGAGGCTAGTGTGTCCACACTATCAAAAAGACCTTCCTTCTCCCATATGTGCTCATCCATAGGATTCATCATGTGATCAGTCAATGTGTCCATCATGGAAGAAAGCTGAGTGGTCCCCCTCTAAGCACTGTCAGTGGCCCGGAAATCGGCAGCAGGTGAAAACAGACAGTATCTACGAAGAAATAGTAAAAAAGGCAGCAGTGGGGAGGCGAAAAGGAGGTTCAATAGTAAACAAATAGTGGAGCACGCCCTTTGAGGTGCTTAGTGAGGGAAGTAAGTGAGTTAAGGTCGGTCTGTGGAGTCTGAAGTGGAAGAGTCACAATCTATTATTGGAAACTGAAAATGATATGGTGCCAGAGAACTGCTGGTTTCCAAAGTGAGCTGGTGAGTAAGTGGAATGCCTGGCAGGAGTCTATCCAAGGACCGTGCAGAAAACGAGGGAGCAAAGTCAATAGGCCCAGCACATCGAAAGGGACTCATCAGAAAGCTGTGAACCCACAGTGAAAGACGACAAGAGCGCCAATGATGAGGCGAAAAAGAAGTATAAACTCTGGAACAGAGAAAACTAACAAAACTCTGGAACTCAGGCGAGGGACAGAAAAATAGTCACAAGACCGAAGAGGCCTACCGGAAAAATACACTACAGTTGATGGTAAATCGGTATCCTCGGGGTCAAAGTGAGATCTGGTACAGAGTCAGTGAGAGGAAGATGGACATCCAATGTCGCCTGAGACGTATTCGCTGCTCTGGTTTGAACTCCATTTTCCCGATGACCAGTGAACTTAATAGAAAGATTATTTAAAAAATATTTTACACGTCGAATGCAAAATATTCTATTAATAAATATTTTAATATCAAAATAGATAAGAAAAATATTGATTTAAGAGTTTGGAAAGTTTGAAACGTCTCCCATTATTTCATCTTTAAGTAAGATAAAGTGGAGAACTGCCACACAGAGTGAGGTGGACGGGCACATGTGAAACCTGAATTTCGATGGGCTCAGCGTTTCCTTACAGCGAAGAGCATCTTGTCCTTTTTCATATTATATGTGTCAACGTCCATCCAGAGGTCCTCACGTCCTTTTCAGTGGAAACGTGTCAAATAGTCCATCTTATATGGCGAACGCATCTTGTCAATTTGTAATGCGTGTATTTTATGGGTTTGAAAAACGCGTTGAATATTCGATTGTAGATGTCGGTTACTAGGGTTTAAGGAATCACCGCGCATAACCAGTCTTTCCCACAATTTCTCTGCGCTTTTAAAACCTTAACTCATCTCCTCTGCAAATTGCGTCCATAGCATCGACCATCACTACCTTTTGTTTTTGTTTTCCCCTTAGAAATGGGCGCATCCTCTTCCACCGCTGACTCCGCCTCCGCCTCCACCTCCACTTCCACCGCTGCCTCCACCTCCGCGGCTGCTAATCCCAACAACAAAACTGATTAAGCACTAAAAACCTATTAAATATACCATGATCAATAGTTGTACGCCGTAAATATTTTAATTCAAAATAAATATGAAAAATATTGACTTTAGAGTTTGGAAAGTTTGAAACGTGTCCCATTATTTTATTTTAAGTAAGATAAAGTGGAGAACTGCCACACAGACTGAGGTGGACGGGCACATCTGAAACCCGAATTTCGATGGGCTCAGCGTTTCCTTACAGCGAAGAGCATCTTGTCCTTTTTCATATTATACGTGTCAACGTCCATCCAGAGGTCATCACGTCCTTTTCAGTGGAAACGTGTCAAATATGGCGAACGCATCTTGTCAATTTGTAATGCGTGTATCCCATGGGTTTGAAAAACGCGTTGAATATTCGATTGTAGATGTCAGTTACTAGGGTTTAATGAGTCACCGCGCATTACAAGACCAAAAAAACTTATTAAAATCTATATATTTAATATTAAAAATTCAAAGACCAAAGAACCTTATTAAATCCATATATTTAATTTTAAAGCTTTTAAAAATTCAAAGAACAAAGAACCTTATTAAAATCTATATATTTAATATTAAAGCTTTTTAAAATTCAATGACCAGTGAACTTAATAAAAAGGTTATTTAAAAAGTATTAGTATTTTACACGTGGAATGCAAAATATTTTATTAATAAATATTTTAATATCAAAATACATAAGAAAAATATTGACTCAAGAGTTTGGAAAGTTTGAAACATCTCCTATTATTTTATCTTCAAGTAAGATAAAGTGGAGAACTGCCCCCACAGGCTGAGGTGGACGGGCACATGTGAAACCCGAATTTCGATGGGCTCAGCGTTTCCTTGCAGCGAAGAGCATCTAGTCCTTTGCAAATTATGCAAATTATAATTCAGAGCATTTTGTCCTTTTCAATGGAAACGTGTCAAAGATCCCATGATATATGGCGAACGCGGTCCTACCATGCCGAGCATATTGTCAATTTGTAATGCGTGCATCCTATGGTTTTGAAAAACGCGTTGAATATTCGATCGTAGATGTCGGTTACTAGGGTTTAATAATTTTCAAATAAATGACAAAATATATTAAGAAAAAATAAAATCAAAATGTATTTATTTTATAAAAACTATTTTATAAACCTAAGTGTGTGATTGATGAGAGATTTTGAACCGTGGGGAAGTCTTGTCTTGTTTTGATAAAATATTTTTAAGTGGAATATAAAAGTCATGTAGGTACTAATAGAACATTTTTAAGGGAAATATAAAAACGCGTGCATCCTATGGGTTTGAAAAACGCGTTGAATATTCGATCGTAGTCTGTAGATGTCCGTTACTAGGGTTTAATGAATCACCGCGCATAAACCATAGGTGAAGGTTTAATGTGTATATATAGATAAAGTGGAGAACAGCCACACAGAGTGAGGTGGACGGGCACATGTGAAACCCGAATTTCGATGGGCTCAGCGTTTCCTTACAGCGAAGAGCATCTTGTCCTTTTCAAATTATAATTCAGAGGTCCTCACATCCAAGAGTATCTTGTCCTTTTCAAAGGAAACGTGTCATATAGGGCGAACGCTACCGAGCATATTGTCAATTTGTAATGCGTGCATCACCGCATTGATTAGTCGACCGTAGATGTCGGTTACTAGGGTTTAATGAATCACCGCGCATAAACCATAGGTGAAGGTTTACTGTGTATATATAGATAATTTAATGTGTATATATAGAGAACCAGTTTTTTTGCACAGTGAGTTGGCAAAATTCATGATAATTTACTTCTTGTTATTTGTAAATGTGGGTTAACTTATCTTTGTTATTCAAGGAAAATCATGTTACCTAAAATGAACCATTCATTAATTATAAGAGAGTAGAATTTCATTTTTTTCAAATATTTTTAATTCTTAGGTTGTCCACTTATTTCCTTATATTAAAAAAGATAAAATCTAATAAATTAAAAACAATTTTAAAAATATTTCAAATTTTATAATTATTTAATTTTATTTTCTTTTATTTAAATTATTTTTCAAATAAATGACAAAATATATTAAGAAAAAATAAAATGAAAATGTATTTATTTTATAAAAACTATTTTATAAACCTAAGTTCGTGATTGATGAGAGATTTTGAACCGTAGGGAAGTCTGGTCTTGGTTTAGGGAAATATAAAAATCAGAAAGGTACCAATAGAACATTTTTAAGGAAATATAAAAGTTGGTATTTGCTAAAATATTTTTAAGAGGAATATTTGAGTGAAGGACTAAAGATCGAATGATGTCTAATATCATTATTTTTTTGGTACTGTATGTGGTGAACCTATGTTTTGAGTAGCATCCATTCAATTTTAATTTGAATGGATAATGGTGTCTAATATCAAATACCCTATTTCAATTTCAATGGATAATGTTGTCTAATTTCATTTTTAATTTGAATGTGTCTAATATCAAATACCCTATTTGCATAACGATTCAACGTAGTAACCTAAGGGGATAATGTAAGGAAAAAGCCTCGGACATTATACTTCCAACCCCCCCCCCTTCCTCGATTGTTCTAGTACATCCCAGTTCACTTTCCCTTGTCCCTACTTACTTTTTTTCACAAGCCATACGTCAAGTTGTCGAATGAGACAATTTTTTGAACTAGAAGAACAAATAAATAGTTGGTCCCATAAAGTTTGATTGAACCGGTTGATCGATTTCCTCTGCCCGGATATCTGTCAAAGGCATAAGCTAGGGTCTTCAGGTATCGCATAGAGATACTTGGGCCGAATCCAACTTTTGTTGGAACTGAGTAGCAACAATATTTGTTGTGCATATTGGTGGATGAAGGGCAACGAGTTGTGCCTCTAGATTTTGCACGTGATATTCTACAACCAAGAGCTTAAATCTTGGGGGGGTGTCTCGTGCCCTTAAGAAGAAATAGTGGGAATATGGGCATATAAACTTTCTAGATCACCCACAAGATCAATGAATGTTGTACTGAGCTCTATGTGTTGAACATGGGTGATGGCATGTGTTGCTTGTTCGATTTCATAGCTCCTCTACAATGTTTGATGATCTTGAATATGCTTCTAGTAGTGCTCGTGTGTCTAATTGTGCGCAATAGAGTGCCAACAAAAGAACCATTTGTTGAGTCGTTTTCACACTTGCACGTGTCATTCCTCATGCCGGGGGATTTAGACCCAAGGTTTATCTAGAGTCGACCAAGAAAAACCCCAAAGCATCGGCATATCAATCCTCGACCGAGGTCGAAGAAGGTCTCACCCGAGATGCAAAGAGGATCACAGAGACCATAAGTTCTTGTGACATGGAGGAGAGCTAAACATACAACTATCCATATACACTGGAAAGTATGTGATTCATATCCGATAATTCATGAGGACTGAGAATTAAAACTATACACACACATATCACAATAACACATGATAAACACAAGGTAAATCAAAACTTCCACAACATTACTATTCCTTTCATTCCATTCAATACAAACATATAGTATACATCAAAGAAACCATGCCCGAAAACAACAAAGCTTCATTTCTTCTTTCTATAGCTCCTCATAAATATAGAACGATGCGCAATGTGCAACCTCTTCACACTACAGACATATGACAGACTCAGGTGTATATTCAACGGAATTACAATATTACAACAAGATCAGAGTGAGCTCGACATCAATAAATCTATGTATTGTGCAATACTATCGAGCTCTATTCAACAACATCCAAGTCTATCTTTGTTGTCACTACTTCCTTTTATATCTTTCTTCTACTCGAGAGCTCTGTCTCTCCTTGTTATGCTCCACTCGCTCTACTGATAAATCGCCTTGCACACTTATGACACCTACCAACGCTCCACATAGGATTTCTACATCAAGGTAATCTTAACTTCCTGGCTAGCTCAATCTCTGGTTGTCTCACGTCTCGTTATGCTACTGACAGTAATCATTCAGGAGGATTTCCCCATGATTCCTTTCTTGATTCCAGCGGACATCTTCTTGGTTTTCGATGCAACTAAAAAAACTCGTACCAGTGCGTGCTTCGTAGACTTTAATTTGGGCGTGCTATGTCAAAACTCGGCCCAACGCTCACTTCTGGTCATTACTCGTGCAAAAATTGGAATGAGTGCACACAAATTCGTCTGTGCGCGCACGCGAAATGAACCCAAAACTTTGGGTGCCAAAAAGAAGCCACTTTTATGTTTTCAAATAAAAATCCAAATATGTAGATAGGTGTAAAATTATCTAAGACACCCTCAAAAACTTGAATTACTCAAATTGCAGGTGTGTTCAGACCTGTATGTGCATTTTTGTGAAGCCTAGCGTGCATTTCTGCACAAGGGAAGAAATTACAGTTTAAAAGAAAAACATGTATTTCTTAAGTGCGAGTGTGCATTTTTATATGTGGAGACTATAACAAGCTTGAATTAGGGTTTTATGCAACAATAGAAACCCTAATCCTAATTGTCTATATCATCATATATCGAGAACATTGTCATCTACATATGGCTCAACCTTTTTGACTTTTTAATCTAACACATATGCCTACTCCCTGTGTTCAATTGCATCGTAAGAATAACTTTCAATGTACAACATCAATTTGATTTTTTTTTAGTTTATTATCATGTCGTTGGACCTCTAACACCCATGCACATCATTGAATATACATCGGTCTTCCAATGGAATGTTCCCACCTCGCTGTCACAAGCCCGACGAATGTTGAACGTTGTAGTGTCTCCTCTATGATAGACTTTAACCACCCTAGTGTCATGTATCCAATGTACTTTTACCACCCTAGCATCACCACTGCGACGTACTTTTCCTGCCCTTATGTTTCCACTCTGATATATTTACCACGCCATATCGTTGGACCGCCGATGGACTATGCCCTCCCGAGCGTCACAGCTCTGACAGAGGCAGCCCGCCATAAGGTCACAATTTCAATGGTGTGCGCATCGGCTTTCCGATGGTCTTTACGTGTGTTATCTTCGCACTAATGTCTAACGTCGCCAGTATTGCGATGACCGATTGGTTTATGAAAGATTCCTGATAATGCCACATGGCAGCCTCTTGCATCGAACGAATGATATCTATCTATGCTCGTTGCCATTACGACGAAACCATGCTTGACTAAATCTCTCGATAGCTGCCACGTGGAAATTTCCTATGTCGTGTGTTCAACAGATGGATAGTGTCGTCGACAAGGCAATGAAAGTGCTTCGATGAATTGATGGAATTGGTTTTGTCAGACTACAAACATTCTTTCATCAAAAGGGCATCAAAACATCATTGGAAATCGTGCCAAATGTACTAGTGATGAAATATGAATCAATGGAGGAAGTTGGACTAAATGATGAAACCACCAACATTCTTCTAGGCTTTGAGGAGGACCAAGAGGTCTAAGGTTCAAAACGGATGCCTTGAGATTTTCATAACTGTAGAATACTCTCTCAGATTACACAATATTGATACACATTAAATATGCCCTAAGACATGTATAACTAGGTGAATAGCTCTACTATTTTGGGATGACCTTCAGAATAATTATCTGCTTTTTCCCTCGTAGTTTTCAAGACATTTGCAACTAGGCCTGGATGGTCAGTATCATGTCTCAACTCTATGAGGATATTTTTACACTATCCAATATCGATACTTGCGATATGTTTATACCATATTGAAAAGAATATATACTAATGTTAGTGTGTTCATGCCTCTATAACACCGTTAATGTATTTTTTGAATTCAGCATGGGAAACCGATGGCAGATCGATGGGATTTGGGTATTGTTTGTTTGGAATTTAATGTGGTTTTAAAAAAAATAAGAGTAAATATAAATTCACTAGAAACTCTCTTTTATATTTTTATTTAGTTTTACTTCAACGGTTCATTTCCCTATCATTACAAAGAGAAATAAGGATGGAATTTGAAAATGGCCTTTCTTGACGGGTAGGGTATAGAGTTATTTGTCTTGTTTAGTGGTTGAGATTATGGATTATTATGTTAACAATTTAGATTCAAATAATTGGATACAAAATTTTGGATTATAATTCAGTCAAATTTCATAATGATTAAACTTAAACAAAAGTAAAGGTCATAGAACATTTATATAGTTGAAAAGAGTTAAGGTGAGTTGGTTAGGTTAGGTTTTTACTATTAGAGTGTAGGTGGATTGGTGAACTATAATTTTCTTTTAGGCTACATTAATATGTTGAAAAGTAAGGAGGTAAGGTGTGTGTTCATAAGAAAGTGTGTTGTTTGGCTCTGACACTTAAAAAATTGGAAAAATTAAGCATCATGTAAAGTTTTTACTGTAACCTTGAAGTGACAGAAATTTTGTTAAGAAATTTGAGAATATGATTATTTCCACTTATCGAAGGTTCATAATGTTTGCGATAAAAAATTACCTTTTCCCTCTATAATCCCTATCCCTAATAACCCTTGAGATTAAGAAAGTTTAAATTTCTAGCACTATTTATTCCTAGAGGAAAGGAGGGAGAGGAGTAGGTTTTATAGTCGTAGAAGCAATTCCAAGATGCCACATGATAGGTATATCCCATTGTTATTTCACACACATGCACCCACACAATATGTCCCACAAAGGAGTAGAGGAAGGCTAAGCAAGGAAGCATACTCATCCCACAACCAATCAACCATTATGTTAGTAGGGAGACCACTCCCTCTCTACTATCCCTATTGGCATAAATATCATGGCATGTCGTGACTTATATGTTATCGTGGATTGGTGTTCATAGCTAATTTGGGTAACACACAAGGAGGAGAGGAGATTTTATAATCATAGAAGTAATTCCAAGATGTCACGAGATAGGTGTATTTAATTGTTGTTTCTCACAAATACACCCATGCAGTGCATCCCACAAAGGAGAGATTTAATGTAAAATAGAACCTCAATCATGGGATATGGGATTGTTATGAATATCAAAGAGACAACAATTACAAACATAAGATTTATAATTTTGTGAGAATCATGTAGACAACAAACAAGAGTTAAGAGGATCTATAATAATCACACCAATCCATTGGAAATGTTAATAGTGGAGTGAAAGGGGATGTCATCACATCAACTTGGGACATGCAGCCCAAAGTCCACCGAACTTCTTCAACACTTTTTATCTTTTCTTGTTTTAAATAGAAATTCCCCATGTTTTTAGTCGAATAGGACTATCTCCTAAGATGTGTTTGAGGGATTCTTAGGAATTTTAAAAAGGGTGCAAGCATCAAAATGTTGGACATCGAATGTAAGTGAATTGAGAAAAACTCCCACCAATTTATCATTTAACCACAATGCAACCACTTTTTGTATATTTTAACCTTAAAACGTGATAATACAATGCTATTCAAATTTGAACTTCCAAATTTTAACCATCGCTTATAACCCATATGAATTGGATCAAGCAAGACAACTTCCAAGCTAGGGTTATGCATGATCGAAAATATGTTTCAATGATGCAGACATATTATGCAAGCAGTGAAAGTAATTATATTATATTACACCTGAGATTTGTTTTTCCATCAATTATGTATGC
>ML778796.1:11786-35202 GCA_009831015.1 Picea engelmannii | reverse complement strand
TTATATATTTTAATTTTATAAATCAAGGACGAGAGAAAAGATTGTTTAATAACTATTTAACATCTCTAATGCAAAGTATTCCATTAATAAATATTTTAATATCAAAATAATATTGATACAAACTTGGAGTGTGATTGAAGAGGTTGGAAGGTTTGTCTACCATTATTTTGGTTTATTTAAGACAATTATGTCGTGTAACATACAACCATTTGAGGTGGACACACACTTGTGAATGCCTATGGGTACCATCTGCATCTTATTCATGTTGTATACGTGTCACTCTTAGTCCTTGAAGAGGAATGTGTGTAGGGTCCATCTGCACCTTATCTTTTAGTTGAATGTGTCTGGTTTGAAAACCGTTGAAAATTCGATGACCAACGCCATGTACCTTTAAGACAAATGCGTGTGGGGTTTATTGCATCTTACGCCATGTACCTTTAAGACAAATGCGTGTGGGGTTTATTGCATCTTATCTTTTAGTTGAATGTGTGTGAGGCTAAAAGAATACACCTTGAAAATTCTAAATTTTAATTTTGTACCAGGTCTTGAATGATTAATGGACCTATTTTTGGTAGTGGACCTTTCACTTTTATAGGGTGGATCTATAATATAAATGGGATTTTTGCTGGACTTTTTTAGGATATTGTGTGACCTTGGGCCTATAGAGTAGTGGGTGTTGGTGGACTATTTGAGGAATTCTTCTTTTTCAATTTTTTATTTTTAATTCATTTCATCATGGATATGATATAATATGAATCAGTATTTTGAATTGTAATCTTTACTTATGTGGTAATATGATTTCAAGTGATTAATAGTTTGTTTGAGAAATCTTCTTTTTCAATTCTCCATTTTTAATTCATTTTATGAATCTTTATCTTGAATTACATTCTTTGTATGTAATTGTAATATGTTACTATCAATATGTTTTATTTTGATAATAATATTATAAATTGACATAATGTTAATTCATCTAATAAAAATTGTTTATAAACTCTTAATTTTGTTTAAAAAAAATTAAAAAGCACAAACCCCTTAACATAATGATTATACAAAATTATTGTTTATACTATATTTTAAAAAATAATCTTTTTTTATATTCAACTTTTATAATTAAATTCATATATATTAATTTTATTTAAAATAAAAGTTTTTCATGTACTTTCTCCACACAAAATTTTTAATTATAAATATAATTAAATTTAAGACCTAACATGGGAGAAGAAACCATTTAATATGTCATCATAATAATTATATCATCCAAAATACTTGTTTGTATTAATTTTCTTTTTCTTTGTATTAATTTTCATTTAAATTCATTATAAATAATAATAATAAATTATATTTAGTTTTGATTTTTTTTAAATTCAATGACTAGAGAACTTTAAATCTGAAAGAAAGTTTATCCATAAATGTGAAGTTATTTATTAACTTCTCTCCAATGTAAAGTAATTTTCATTAATAAATATTTTAATATTAGAATAGAAAGAATTAATTCATTAATAAATATTTTAACATTAATGAAACCCTAATTATGACGGACACATATGAAACCCTAATTATATTGTATAAGATTGCGATGGACATTTTGAGCATCTTGTCCTTTTCAGCAGATACGTGTCAACCTAGTGCTATAATCGATTGAGTTGGACATTATAATCCATGCTCTGGCAAGCGCTATCTGAAAATGTCCGTACTAACCTCATTTGAATAGGTATGCGGGTGACTAAGTCGGTGAAAATTTCTTCGAACTGAGAGAAAATCGTTGTGCTAACCAAAAAAATGATGATCGAGATGGAAAAGTGATCAGAGAAATGTCCGTATTGACTTGACCTGACTAGGCATATGGGTGTTGGGTGAAAATTTCTGGGGAGAAAATCGCAATCGCAGTGAAAAATGCAGTATTGAACTGAGTGGATGAATGGGTTTAAATTTTTTTACAATATATAAAAATTACAATATTAATTAATATTAATTAGTTAGTTTAAATGTTTTACTTTTTATTTTTAGTTAATAATTATTGAAATTCTATAATATAATTATTGATGAAATTACAATTTTATATTTTTAAAATATATAAAACATTTTTAAGATCCAAAATATACAACCTCAACCACTAAAATCTGCAACTAAATTTAAAATAGTTAAAAAAATAAAAAAATAAATAAAAAGAATTAAAAAAATAATAAAAAAATTGAAAACTACGTCTATAGCGACTGCTCTCATATCGTGTAGAGCATCTTGTTTTCGATGCATACGTGTCACCTCCTAATCCATGTTATATGACCGACGCCATCAACCTTGAAGACGAATGAGTGTGGGGTCCATCTGCATCTTATCTTCTAGTTGAATGCGTGTGGGGTTAGCGTACCTTAGAATGTGAAACAAAAAAAGCTTGATGCGATTGATGGTCACCCTATCTCCTTAAAAATGCATTGATATTTCAAGTGGTAAACAATATGATATAGTTTTAGTTTGGAATATTTTATTTTTTAAATTCGATGACCAACGCTATCTACCATAAAGATGAATGCGTGTGGGTCCATCTGCATCTTATCTTCTAGTTGAATGCGTGTGGGGTTAGCGTATCTTGGAATGTGAAAAAAAAAAAGCTTGATGGCGTTGATGGTCACCCTATCTCCTTAAAAATGCAAAAATGCATTGATATTTCAAGTGGTAAACAATATGATATAGTTTTAATTTGGAATATTTCAATTGTTTATTTAAAAGATAAGATAGTAAAATTTACTATAGTTTTGGTAAAATATATTATAATTTAGTTGTTAAATAAAAGTGGGGACAGTGATCACTAGTGGTATTGTCTAATTGTTTTATAGTTATGTTTTGTGGTATTGTTGGTGGTTTGTAAGGAGGAAAACTTTCACTTGAGTTAGATGTCTTTAAGTCTTGGGTTTTTACTATGTTTTCTTAAGTAAAAGGAAGATTAGCTCTTAGCCAATTAGATAGTGTTTTAGGTCTTGTTGTAGGTTTCCAAGGCAATTTCAACCTAGATAGTATTTGCAAGAAAGCGAGTATCTTGTAGTATCCATTGAAGTTACAATAATTAGTTCATGAGCTTTCAAGTAGCATCTAACAAATACTACTCAATTTAAGTTTAACCTCTTGTCCACTAGGGGGATATCTCATTTTTTTTTGTTCTTTCTGAAGGTGGCAAAACCTATAATAATTCATTCGATTGCTATCTGTAAATGTAAATGTGGGCTAACTCATCATAGTTATTCAAGGAAACAATGCTATCTAAAATGACCCATTCAATAAGAGGGTAGATTTTCACTTTTGCCAAATATCTTTAAATCTTAGATTATTAACTTATCTTCTTACTTTTAAAAAATAAACTCTAATAAATTAAAAATATTTTTAAAAATATTTCAAATTTTATAATTATTTAGTTTTATTTTCTTTTATTTAAATTATTTTTCAAATAAATGAGAAAATATATTAAGAAAAAATAAAATCAGAATGTATTTCTTTTATAAAAACTATTTTATAAACCTAAGGGCTTGATTGATGAGAGATTTTGAACTGTGGGGTAGTCTTGTCTTGTTTTGATAAAATATTTTTAAGGGGAATATAAATGTCATGGAGGTACAGAACAGAACATTTTTAAGGGAAATATAAAAAAAGGTAAGTTATAGTGCCAGGGAAATGTGGTTACAGTGTAAAACAGACCTCCATGTAGTAAGAGAACAGTAAAAGTGAATCATGCAAAAAGAAGACAACAGTAAAAAAAAAGTTAAAATAACAGGCCCAAGGACACTCGGGCCTCCAGCTCTGAGAGCATTGTGCACAAGAGACCATCCAAATCTCATCCAAGATAAAAAAAAAAGACCCAGGCTGCAAAAAACTAGAAATTCAGTCACCGATCAGAAAAAACCTCCTTCCCCATCCTCAACAGGGAGCTCATGTGGATGAAACAGGGATTTGCAAAAGATGGAAAAATTCATCAAAAGAGTTTTAATTCCAGAATTGAGCCCACATGCCCGTCCTCCATTCGGGTGTATTTGATTTTGCCTTCTGGCTACTCCAAGGCTTGCTTTGAGAGCTCATTTGCCTCCCGGTTGAAGTCTCTATAGGTGTGGGTGAATTCGAGAGTCGAGAATTTCCTAGTGAGGGCCTTTAGTCGCTCTTTCCATAACATCAATTCCATGACTTGTAGGTCACATTTCTGATTCATCCAATCTATGATAATCCTTGAATCCTCGAACACCTGGAGATCATAGATGTACAGACGGATTACCAAGGTTAACAAGGCCCAAACTCCCAATAGTTCGGCTATAGTATTTGAGCCGGGCCATAATTCAGCATCCATCTATACTTTGTGTGATTATTTACCCTGATGACTCCTCTTGCTCCACTAGTCTGCCCTCTCGTTTGAGTGGCCCCATCAAACAAGCCAATTGGTCTTCCCTCGTTTAGCCGCGGAGGAATTTTTGTCTTCCCGATAGTTTTTGTTGTCATCTGTGATCTTCCTATCCAACCCAAAATCCTGTGGACCACCGATACCTTTGAAACCTGACCTTCCTCAAAAATTACTAAGTTTCTTTCCAACTAGATCTACCATCAAACTATTGAAGGCAACATGTACCACTTTGGATGACTCCCACACCAGTCTTTGAAACACCCTTGCAGATTTAAACCTGACCAAACACCAATTACATTAAGCATTTCTATCACCTCCTTCCATACCTGTTTGGTAAAATTGTAATGCAACATCAAGTGTAAGGTTGATTCTGAGTCTTGTTTGCAGAGAACAAAAAAGCTCGGGCTAAGCTTCCCACTTTTTTGCAAATTTTCTCAAGTGCAAATCCTGTTCTCCAACAACTAGGTAAAGAGTTTAATTTTTGGTGCCATGTCCCACTTCCAGAGGGAATAGTGCCACCAGTTTTTGCTGCGATTCCAAATCTTTGACACTATGGCATCATAGGCATTTTTTGTAGTGATGTTCCCCGACGCATTTCCTCTTGTCCAAATTAACTCGTCCGGGGAGTCCGTCAAATAGATGCCTTCATGATTCAAGGCTCTACAGAAGTTGTCCCATTCTGCTACTTCCGTGCCTACCAACCCCAACTCTAAATCTAATTTCCAGTGAGCCATAATTACACCTTGTCTCCCTCGATCTGATATCTGATATAGGTAGTGGCATCCCTTCAATCTGAGAGAATCTATGAGGCCTTGTGATAAAAAAGAATTATTTCCCAATCCAAGTATCATATCTTCTCCAAGTCTTATGGACATGCCAGTACCTGGCTTCCATACTGTCCACTGTGCCACTACTTGAAATGATTTTAGGAGGCTTCTCCATGAATTTGATACTTTTGTTGTACTCACAGAAGGGATTCTAAGCCAAGTCACCATCGAAGTGGAGGGTAAATATTTATCCTTTAGTACCATGTGCCATAGTCCATCCTTCATCATACATCACCATAATATGTTTGTTGCCAACACCCTAATAAGCCAGTATAAGTCCTTGATACCCCAACCTCCAAAGGATTTTGGTTTTGCAAGATCGTTCCACTTACAAAAGTGAACATGTTTCAGTAACCCACCACCCGACCACAGGAAATTAAACATCACCCGTCTGATTTTGTTAAGGACATATATGGGGAAATTTGCTATAGCCAGCCAGAATGCAAGCAATCTCTCTAACACTGATTTAACAAGTACGTACCTCCCGCCCAAATATAACCAGTGATGACACCAAAGTCCTATCCTTCCTTCAAATTTATGAATAATCCATCTCCAGTCCTCTACACGGTAATTTTTCGGCTTTAAATAAAACCCAGGTAATGAAAGCTTATGTTTAGCTCCAAAAAGTTGAAGGGGAAAATTGCCTTATAGTTGTCCAAGTCCTGTTCCTGCAGTCCCGAGTAGTGAAAAGAAGATCTGAGTGGGTTTATGACTAGTCCCGATGCTTTACAGAAAAGGGACAGAATGTAATCAATTTCCTTCCAATAAGATAAATGAGCTATGGTCATAATCAATACATCGTCCACAAAAAGTAACACAATAATCTTGATAAGTCTTGAAGTCTTTATCCTGGTAATTTTGCCTTCCGCTTGTTCTTGCTTGAGCATTAAGCTAAGTCCCTCCATAACCAAAATAAATAGTAAAGGGGATAAAGGGCAGCCTTGTTGAAGCCTTCGACCACTTCAAAAGAAAGGGGAAGGCCCACCATTTACCAAGACCGTGAAAGAAGTTGTATTGACACAACTCATAATCCAGTTTGTAATCAAAAGACTAAGGCCCATCCTTAACAATATCCGGAGAAAGTCCCAGTTTACACAGTCATATGCCTTCTGGAGATCCAATTTCAAGATTAGAGCTTTCAGTTTTTTTGTTTTAATGTTGTGTAAGCATTCTTGGGTTGTTCCCACCGCATCCAAGATCTGCCTACCATTTAAGAACCCAAGCCGCTCCACTGATAAAGTATTTGAAAGGAACAGTTTTAGTTTTTTTGCTAGGGTCTTTGTGATAATTGTGTATGCCATGTTGCATAATTCTATAGGTCTGAAGTCCCCAAAGCTGGAGGGATTATCCACCTTGGGTATAAGGACTAAAAACGTTGCGTTTAAAGACCTTACCATCGATCCAGAGCTTCTTGACTCCTCCACAACTTCCAGAATGTCATCCTAGTCCCTCACTTTTTGTTTTAAGGCTCTTAGTTTTCCAACCAATCTCCTCATCGTTGAAGGTTCACCATCAAATTCAGTAGTATTCCAGACCTTATGAATAATATCACAGAAACCCTTCTCTTCCAGCCAGATTGGATTCAGTTTGAACGGGTGAGCTATTTTTCGCTAGCCATCATTAATCCATAGAACAATTGGAGCATGATCCGAAATGTAGGGGTGAGCTACCCAGGTTCTATACCTCCCTACCAAAGAGACTAGATATTCTAACATAAAAACTTTGACCAATATTTTAGCTATACCTTCAGACCCTCCTCTTCCATTTCCCCAAGTTGGCGCATATGCACTAGGGACAATGTCAACCAGTCCCCAGTCTCTAAAGGTTTCTTTGAAGTACTCTGCCAAAGGATCTGGTCTTGCTTTGGCTCCCCACACTTCACTGGTTGACACAGTGAATTTTAGATCCCCTTCCAGAATAAGGTTTTTTGTGTCAAGAATACCATTGTTGACCACCGTATCCCAAAACACTTTCCTGTCAGTGCAAGGGTCGTAGCAGTTTATAAGAGTAATCGTCTGATTTCCCTCATGAAGGGTTACATTCAAGAGGATGCCTGCACAAGTAACAAAAGGAACTAGAGACAAATTTGTAGGGTTCCATGCCACACACAGGCGTCCCAACCGGCCTACATAATCAATGCCGCAACAATACCAATTTGGCAACATTTTTGTCACCAAAGCTCGGGCTTTTACTTCCTCAGCCATAGTTTCTTGTATAAAGAGAATGTCCGGAAAAATGCAAGTTAGTGCTCTGTAGAGGGATGCAAGTTTTGGATCCCCTCCAACTCCCCTAAGGTTCATAGAAAGAAGAATCATTATTTAACCCCGACGAGGGCTTTGATTCCTCTAAGAGCCTTGGTTTCTGTGATAAAAATGCCACTAGTGGTTATGTCCCCTATGCTTTCCAAATAGTTTTTTAGAGCACTTCTAGTCTTTATGGGAGAAGCATCTGTTCCCAGAGCCCATGTCCACGTATCCTGCTTCAATTCTCTTCCAAGTTTGGTTGTCTCATCTCCCTCAATGTCTGTAATTGTAACTTCTTTCCCTTTGCTAATCATTGTGTGTCCTTCATAGACAATGAGGGGTATTTTTTTCAGTATGTCTCGATATGATGGAACCAGAGTCTCTATAAATTCCCCCATGGAGCTCTCACCTATTTCCATCTCCCACCTCCCTGTTGTCTCAGTCCTCAGCCCATCATCAATCGTGTAGATCCCCACTTCATCAATACAATCCAGGGGAGTGTTTACAGTCTGCTCGGGAGCTCTCATGTCTAAGTGTGAGTTAGCTTCCCTCCCTGACTCCCTAAAGGGGATCTCATTTTTATTGAGATCAGAGGAATCCATTATAGGGGAGTTTGTAAGAATATTTAAGTGTACCATCTCTTAGACAATCAATGTGTTGTAGAAAGAAGGACAGGGAGATTTTAGATTTCCTACCTCAATATTCGTCACTGCAGTAGTCCCAACCTCCTCTTTTGTCGTGGTGTCTCCCCCACTCCAAGAAGGATCCACTACCGGTGAGTCACTAAGTACCATATTCCTAAGCATGGACAATTTTGATTCATCGTCTGCTAGAAACCCTTGGCAGTTTTTCCGTAGGTGTCTAGTCCTTCTGCAAAGGTAGCATCTAAATGGGAGCCCCAAATAGTATGGTTTCTAACCATAAATCTTCCCTCTCCAGTCTATATCTAGTGCTTCCAATAACCCATTATGAATCTCAAGTTCAACTAGAAATTTCCCCATCCTCATGTCCACTCCCTTTAGTGCCTCTTCATCCACAGACAAGAAATGACCTAGTTCATTCCCAATAGCCTTAAGCGCTCCTTTATTCCACAGTTGCAGTGGTAGGCCTAGAAGGAGGACCCAAATATGTCTAAGTTGGAAGTATTTCGTCGTTGGGTCAAAGGAAACCCTCCATCTTTTCAGCATGAGGCTACCTCCTTGTATGATCCAAGTGCCCAGTAAGATTTTCATGAAGTCCTCCACAGATTTAAAAGTAAAACAGTACTAGCCAAGTAAAACAATACTAGCCCCTAGTGAGGAACATCGTCTCTAGGGTATACCCCAACAACGGTGACTAGATGTTGGACACCCAGTCCGAGACTACATGTCTATTTAGTGATCTATAAGTGAACCTTCTGACCAAAGCACACAAGGCCAAGTTGCAGGTCTCCTCCAGTGCTATATCCCCTGAGAGGACCATCTTTCGTATGCCCTTTTTTTGGTTTCCAGTCATTCTCATTCCAGGCTCCCACGTTTGTCTTGGGGAGTACTCCAAGACTGGAGGGAGTCTCCCTGCCACCTATAGATGCTCCTTTCTCTGATACAACATTTGCTTGACCTCCCCTTCTATCCTTCGTAGCATCAGTTGTCTGAAGTAAGGCCTCTCTAGGATGGGATTTGGGGCCTTCTATGGTTGTAACATTTCTCTCCTTGGGATAAGACCCCACACTCTTACCGAGTTCTGACACCACTTCGGAAGACCCGACCCTACTGTCACCTTTCCCAAACCTGCGTTCATAGTCCAAGATAAGTAGTTTAGCTTGCCTCCAGAGCTCCTCATCTCCCTGACTCAAAAGAGCACTTACCTTGTTTTCCATGGAGTGTGGTTTTCGACTTGAGTTTCCTTAGTTGACCCCCACTTGTTATGCTCCAAGGCTACATTCCACCAAATATTTGTAACCATCTTGTTGCTTCTAACATGCGTGTAAAGGTCGTGCCCCACTCGAAAAGACTTCCTTCGTATTTATTTTAACTACATGCTATATCAACAAAATAATGTTTAGGGATTCAACAGCTCCCCAATCAACCAAAACTACATCTTACTTTCTTAAAAACAGGTTTTGTATTTTCCTGTTCAACGACTCCAAGAATCCCGTCCACCATGTTTCCAGTAGTCTCGCCCGTCATTCAAAGCAGTGTCCCGCTTGCTCGCCTACTGTGCCATTCACCAGTAATCCCGCCCACCATTCAAACCAGAGTCCCGAAATAGTGCAGGCCGATCAAAGGCATTGCACCACTAGTTTGCAGACATGCTTCACCTCACAAGACAAAGCCAATCCAGAAGCATGACTCGTGACACATTGTTTTTTTGATATGTACAACTCTATGTGGTGATCCTCTTATTTTTTTGGTATGTACAACTCTATGTGATGATCCTCTTTTTTGAGTAGCATCCATTCGATTTAAATTTTTAATTTCCCTTTGCATAATCCTTACACGTTGAAAAAAGTATATTTTCAGATGGGTGCATCTTTGTGAGTATTTTATACGGAAAAAAAAGTATCTTTTTAGATGGGTGCATATTTGTGGGTATTTTATACGGAAAAAAAAAAAAAAAAGTATCTTTTTAGATGGGTGCATATTTGTGGGTATTTTATATGGATATTATAAATGTTAATTAAAATGTTTTATTTTATGGAAATTTAATAAAAATAATATTGATTATTTGAATCAGTTGTTGTAATTTCCTAATTTTTAGGTAATGAAAAAAATATTGTATTTTTAAGATAGATATATTTTTGTTAGTATTTTTATATAGATATTGTAAGTGTTAATTAAATTGTTTCATTTTTATGAGAGTTTAATAAAAAAAACTAATTATTTGAATAATTTGTTGTATTATTTGAATTGATTTAAACATTTTTTAAAATTTCTAAATTACATTTTTTAATTTAAAAAACACAAAACACAATTGTTATATAGTGAAATTGCAGTGAACAATATGTCAAAAAGACTATAAAAAACCAAAAAACGCCAGTAGAAAAGGTGTTTAAGTTAATGCTCAGTACATGCCATCTATATACATTACATGATTGAACAAAATTAAAGGTATACGTGAATGATCTTTTTATGTGTAGATTTTGTTTTTTGTTTTTATTATGACCATATAAAGTTGAGTGTACATTATAATGTGTATTTCCCCTGCACAAAAAGATAGGCTTGACATGGTGGATGGTTGACCTCTATGTCTTTTGATAAGAAACTGTGTTGAAACCATAATCATGGGTATTCAATACACTACCTCAATTGTGCTAGAAAAAATGTTCATTCTCTACAATTTCTTCTTTTTGCTAGGGAACCTTTGGTCCCTAATTAATATTATTGAAACAATGGGCAATGCCCCTTATGTGGTTTATGGTGCAATGCCCTTGGTGGGATTTTGTCACCATTGAAAAGTGGCGTTGTAGGATGGTTCCTTCATGGGCATCACCTTAAAATCTCTAGAACATTTGGTGCAAAAAACACTATGCCTCACCAAGTCAAATATCATGACACACACAACTACAACACCCTTGGCTCTATGTGACAACAATATTGATTACTTTTTTCAATTTTGAAACTAGAAAATAATTAAATAAGGGATTAATACATTGTTTTTTAAACATGCTTTCTACTAATTACACCGAAGGCTAGGGAAAATTTGAAGGATCCATATGGCATTATATTTGTGGATCATTATTATTTCATACCTTTGTAGATTCCATGACGAAGGAATAACACCACCTGCTCATCTAGGAATACATGGATATTCTACTTTTTCAAGAAACTATAAGTCATTAGATTTTTTCAGGAAATGATAATTAGACTTATCTACATCGTCTTGAGTGTTGGTAAGAGAATTTCCATTTTCATCTTTCTTGTCTATATAGTAGTATGACTAATAAAAAGGTAGATTTGAGGAGTTGATTTTGTACATCCCCCATGGATTTGGGCTCTATCCTATCATGCCTCTAAAGGAATTGAACTAATTTATTAATTCTTACAGACAATGAGTATATATTTCCTCCAAATCAAGAATGCCTTGTATTTTCTTATTAAATTTAAATTTCATTCTTGTTTGTGGTAAGCATGGATATCCATTGCTCTTATGATGTGTAAGGAATTTACACAAAAAAATTCTAGTTACCCTCTCTTCCTATATATAAACAAGAAATGAAGCATCCATAATTGTTAACTACATTAAGTTCAAATACCCTATTTGCATTAGGATCCAACGTAGTAACCTAAGGGGATAATGTAAGTAAAAAGCCTCGAACATTATACTTTCATAGAAAGACAAATGCCCACCTTTCGAAACAAGTATAAATCATGGAGAAGAACCTATCAAATATAAAACTTGAAAAAACAGATTCAATAATTGCTTCCTCCTTGTAAATGTTTTTTCTAAATATGGGTTGTGATTGCAATACTAGGAGTGTTATCTAGTATTGCTACATGGTTCACAATGATGGAACTTCAGAAAAGGTTGAAACTATTATAGAAAGTTGACACTTAACTAGATGTATTCCACAAATATGCATTGGCAAGATTGTTGGGTTGAGCACCCATTGGGATTTTTACAAAGTCTATTCTTTGTTCACTTTTTCTTCCAAGTAACAAATTGCAAGAGAGCATTTTTTTCGGTGGGAAAATAAATAAATAATAAAATAAAAATCATAGATTTATTTAAATAAACTAAGTTTCAATCCTCACATGCTTTGAAGAATGTCTTATACAACTCACTAACTTCACCAAAATTTCCAAATATCCTTCCCACCATGTACAAAATATAGGCTAACAACCTCAAAAAATACCAATAGTTTACCATGCGACCTATACATTGCATATGCATCCATTACAAATAGTCCACAGTCTAGTCTAAACCTTATCCAACATAATTAGATCAACCTATATCTAATTATTACATAGTTATCCAAGTAGCTCCCTGATCCAGATGGATATCGGTGGCTACCCACCTTTTCCAACTGGCTCAAAACAGTTTTCTGGAAATTTACTATTTTTAGCAGGTTTTAACTTCTGGGGCCATTTTGAGGGCCTAAATGAATGTTTTTCGGGATCAAGTTTCCAATGATAGCCTATGGCATGATTGAGGCCCCAAAATGAATCTCCTCGATGATACCTTTCCAACAGGCTATCATGCACCTAAAACGAAGATCGTATGCAAAAGTTACGACCCCGGGAAGTTGATGCACTAACTTACCCAAACGGGGCCCACATGACTTTTGACGCTTCATCTCCTAGGGTTAGGCTTTTGGATGTCTAGGACTTTTGACATTCCTATTTATTGTAAAACGACCTTCAGAGCCTCATTATAATCATTTTCTTGCGAATGCGAGTAGCCATCACATCTCTTCTTAGAGATAAGCTGCCACCATTCTAGCGAGTCTTTCACTTTGTATTTTTTCAGTCTCTGTACATTTATTTTATTAATAGAAATCGTGTATTACTGTATATCTGTGTTTATGGTTGCATCTATGATACATTTCTGTTATATTATCGAATATTTTCGATATCTCTATGCATTTCTTTATTATATCTCCGCTCTCATTTCATGCCAGAAATAATCTGGATCAGTGGTATCAGAGCAGGCTGCTCTTGATCGTTTTTCAGTGCATGTCCCCGATGAGGTATGAGTATAGCAAGTTGGGTCTCGAGCTTGTATCTCTTGAAGAAAATCGCTCTCGCACACCCAAGAAACCCTCAATGGCAGAAGAAAAGAAAAAGGACAGAGCAAACGATCCTATCAGTCTGTTGCTTGAGCAAGCTCTCACATGACAGAGGGATGAAATGATAGATAATTTTTCTCACATACTTCAATGCCTGCCAATAACAATAGGCGCATCTTCATCAAGAGACCACTTTAGAGGCACCTCACCTTTCAAGGTACAAGTTAATTTTGATATTCCTGTATTTGAAGGATAGATAGATGCAAAAGCCCTAGACAAATGGTTAAGTCTGCTAGAAGGTTATTTCTCTGTTCACAATTTTTCTGACAAAGAAAACATCACCTTCGCACTCCTTAAAGCTCTCCTCCATGTCAAACATTAGTGGGAAACTTATTGGGAGCGGAGTTCCACAGAGGATTCTGAAATATGTGGGACCGATCCCACTTGGGATTTTTTTTGTGGATGCGGTAAAGGAGCAATATTACCCTGTTGGCAACTATGAGGACCAGTACATGAGATGGACCACACTGTGGCAAGAGAGGGGACAAACAGTTCCAAAGTTCACCAATGCCTTCCATACCTTGTGCACCAAGTTGGGTATCAAAGACTCCGAACGACATTTGGTTCTGAAATACCATGGGGCTCTACATAGATACATCCAAACTGAAGTGGATTTTCTGGACATCTCATCACTCGGTGTTGCCTATCGATATCTTGTTAAAATCGAGCAGAAATTTAAGCACCAAAACAAACGAGAGTTCGAGTCTACAAATACGCAACAACCAAAGTATGACAAAGACAGCCCTAACAAACAGTCTCCCGAACACCAGTCCAAGACACAGGAAAAGAAGGGTCACGAGAAGACAAAGAAGGACACCAGAAAATGGTGCGATTTCCACAAAAGCCCCTGGAACAACACCGATGAATGTCGCTCAAAACAATCATTGGTGGTCGAGATCAAAGACAAGGAGTCGAACGGTGATTCCGAATCTGATTTTGAAAATGTTGGTAAAGGACAGATCATTGGCGTAGACCCCACTGCTATTGTCGCGACCACAACAATTCAAACAGAAGAACCAACAGATCCTAAAGAGGGGGAGCGCTTGTTTCATTCATAGATGTGGGTGAAGGGGACCCCGCTGCATTTTAATGTTGATAGTGGAAGCCAGAAGAACTTCATCTCAGCAGAGGTTGTCAAACAATTGGGATTGTCGACAACACCACACTTGCAGCCATACAACATCGGGTGGCTTCGCCAAGGATGAGATCTTCGTTTCAGCTAGCAGTGTCGATTTTCATACGACATCCAACCCTTCAAGGACGAGGTATTATGTGATGTTGCCCCGCTAGATGTCTGTGATGTTCTCTTGGGCCAGTCATATATGTGGAAGCGCCATGCTATTTATGAGTCTCGACCTCGTAGTGTCATTGTCACTTTGGGGGGTCATCTCTACAGAATACCAAAGGTAGTTCCCACTACTGTTCCACCTAAAAAGTGCCGCAAAGTAGTATCTCATACTGCAAAATTTAGCTTCTTCACAATCTGTTCAAAAGGAGAACAGAAGGACACTGCAACCACTACAGTCTCGCCCCAAGCACCTTCTATCCCACAGGTTGACAAGGCTGTAGCAAAACGCAAAGATTCCTTCTGCATGTTGTCCTCTCATGTATCTCAACTTGTTGAACAGCTTCAACCTCAACAGGTTCATGACAAACTTCCACAAACTGAGCAGCACGACGTCTCCAACAAGGCAAACAACTCACCAAGATGCAGATCCAGCAAACACTTTTCCCTCTCTCCCGGGAACTCAACGCAATGGAGACCATTGCTTCCTAAGGATGGAGGATTGATCCAGATGGATATCGGAGGCCACCCACCTTTTCCAACTGGCTCAAAACAGTTTTCTGGCAATTTACTATTTTTTGCAGGTTTTAACTTCCGGGGCCATTTTGAGGGCCTAAATGAAGGTTTTTCGAGATCAAGATTCTCAATGATTGCTTATGGCATAATTGAGCCCCCAAAATGAATCTCCTCAATGATACCTTTCCAATGGGCTATCATGCACCTAAAACAAAGATTGTATGCAAAAGTTACGACCTCGAGAAGTTGAGCACTAACTTACCCAAACGGGGCCCACATGACTTTTGACGCTTCATCTCCTAGGGTTAGGTTTTTGTATGTCTAGGACTTTTGACATTCCTATTTATTGTAAAAAATCCTTCAAAGCCTCATTGTAATCATCTTCTTACGAATGTGAGTAGCTGTCACATCTCTTCTCAGAGATAAGCTACCACCATTCTAGCAAGTCTTTCACTCTGTATTTTTACAGTCTATGTACATTTATTTTATTAATAGAAATCGTGTATTACTGTATATCTGTGTTTATGGTTGCATCTCTGATACATTTCTATTATATTATCGAATATCTACGATATCTCTGTGTATTTCTTTATTATATCTCCGCTCTCATTTTGTGTTGAAAATAATTCGAATCACTCCCACTCTATACAAAACTGAAAAAACACCTCAAAAAGTCTCATATCAAACCACATTTCCATCCTTTATGTTATTAATGTAAGACACCAAAGAACTGTTAAAAGAAAGGAGGGTCATCATATTTAGCCTCCAAACCATCCACTTCCTCTCAAATATGCTAAAGCCCAACATCTAGTAGACTTCCACCCTTGGATAAACCACCAACTAAGGAGTTTCTTTCCCTATAGACATGTTGAAATGAGATAGAATCAAAATGAGAAATTAAAAGTTAAATATCCTCATATATGGGTCTCGACATGAAATTGTCCAAAGTAATAGACCCTTCATATAACTTATCTCTAGAAGAGATCCCCAAATATTTGAATTTTTTAAACACCTTCGTCTATCACAAGAGATAGTATTAGCTTTGATTCCATTAATTCAAATTTGTTATTGGAGTTATTTCCTAATCCTACTTTGAATATAATTGAATGAGCTTTCCATCATATATAAAATGCCTCTAGTGTAATGTAACTAGGGAGGATAATATGGGGTACCTAGGGAGGTACCCGAGGGGATAATGAATGTAATGTGGCCATAATAATGGAATAGATGTACTATGTAATTAAAAGGAAAGAATACAATAATAAAGGGTAGTTTACATGGCACCCTTAGGAATACTCATGAGAAAGTATAAATACACATGAGTATCAATGCATTGGGTTTGTTGGATTGTATTGTTTTGTAGCAGTCATGGCTTGTGGAGTGATTCCTTTTGTAAGGAGTATTTGATGGTGTTACCTTACCTTAAGGGTTCCTCTCTCTATATTTGTGTGTTTTCTATGGTGAATGTTTTGGTATATTGGATGTTGTAGGGTTTATTTATGAAGTTTTATGGTGGATTCTTTCTTATATCTCTGAAGTTTTACTACAAGTGGTATTAGAACTCTTTCTTGGGCATGAAGTGGGAGAATTTTGTTTTTCCTTTTGCAGATTTTTGATGGGAAAAAGAGGATGATAGTATTCAAGTTGATTTATGAAACTTTATGTGTATAATTTGAAGAAAGCAACCATACATCTGAATTCATCTTGAACAAATACCCAATTAAAAAAAAAAAACATCCAAAATGGAGTCCGAAAAGTGGAGATGATTCAAAATCTGCATTTTTTAGGGTTTTTTCTAGTGATGGCCACGAATTTCATAGATACGATATATTTTGATAGAGTGCACAAATTTCAATCAAACTAGTGGCAGTGGATCTAGATGAGTCATGGAATTTCATAAATGGTGTCATAATAGCTAATCAAAGAAGTATAACAAAAGTTATGATCATTTTACCTTTTTGGCCTCAAACCCTAACTACATAAAGGAGTTGCATTGCAAAGTGATTCAAAACATAATTTTCTTTCTTCCTATTGTCTTCATCATTGATAGATCTTTTGAGTACATCAACATAGCTTTTATATTTTCCTTCATTTACTCTCTTCAGTGGCTATGTAGGTTTTGAATCTTCTTTGGTGGTCATCTAAATCTTATCATAGCCAAGACTAGTCTTAATGAATGGATACCTTTGACAATTGATAATATTATCTAAGGTTTTAGTACTCTTTTCAAACTTTAGGCTTCTATTCAACTTAATAGTTGTTTTCTCCAGTGCCTTTCTTAAGGAAACAATTTTAGATTCTATCTTTTCACAGTTTTCTTCCTTTTCTTTCAGTGGGATTCTCACTTCTTCTATCCTTCTTGCCTCTTCTAATTGAAACTTTAGGTTCATGATAGTATTTTCTATTTCTTCAAGGCTTTGTGAAATTTTGGATTTTGAATCACGAACATCTTCTTCATATTTTTGCAGTTGCTCCTTTTGTTTCAAATTATTTTTCCTAAGCTTCTTTATTTTGCTTAAGGCACACATGAGTTCCTCTTCAAGATCCACTTTCCCATTTGTTTCAACATTTTCTTCCTCTTTTGAATCCATCATTTCTTTCCCTTTGTCTTCATCAATCTTTGTTTTGATTGCTATAAAGATAGTTTCTTCTCTACCACTACTGAAACTGCTTTCACTACTCTCTTCAGACGAGTCACTAACCCCTTTTGATAGAGACTATTCTTCTACCTACAAGAGTTTTTCTTCTTTTCATGCTTATCTTGTTTGTGGTTCTTTTTATGTTTATGTTGTTTTCTCCCTTTCTTTACATTATTTTCTTCTTCATCATCGCTACTTTCATCCTTTGCATATGGACACTTAGCAGCAAAATGTCCTACTTTTCCACAATTAAAACGTTTAAAGGGTATCTTACCTTTGTATTTTCCAGATCCCATTTTGAGTTTTCTCACAAAATGTGCTTCCTTTACATATGATTTATAGCCAGAACAATCACTTGATTTGTGTTCTTTGTTCTTGATCTTCTTTTAGGCTTTGAAAGTTGCTTATTTCTTTGATGGATTTTCTTTTTCAGCCCTCATTAAATAAGCAGTGAGAATTCCATGCAATATATCTATTGTCAATTTATCGAGATCCTTCATTTCTTCAATAATGGAAACTTTGGCATCAAATCTTAAGGGGCATGACCTTAACACCTTTTGTACAATCATCGCTTCTTCAACCGTTTCACCAAGTCCTCAGATGGTGTTGAAAATTTCATCCACACTGAGGAGATAGGCTACAACATTTTCTTCATCTTTCATTTCCAAACTCTCGAACTTTTTTCTATGGGTTTGGAGCTTTTCCTTCTTAACCTTATCATCGCCTTCATAGATATTTTGAATCTTATCCCAAATTTCTTTTCCTGATTTACAATGCATCACCTTAATAAACTCAGATTCTGATAGACCGCACAAGATGACATTCATGGCTTTTGCATTGTTTTCACTAGGATTCTTCCATGTCATATTTGTTGGTGGAGTTGTTGGGGTTGTATAACCAGTCACGATTGATTTCCAACTATCAAAACCAAGAGCCATTAAATAGGTTTGCATACGTATGCTCCAAAAGGCATAGTTTGTTATGTCAAACAATATATCCTTGTTTGTGGAGAAACCTTCTTGGCAGACCATGTTTGCTCTTGAGATCTACCTTCCAGTGATTAGACTATTTCCAAATGAACTTACTTTGATACCAATTGTTGAGAACACACTTATACCAAGAGGGGGCGTAAATTAGTATAAGACAATATTTTATTTATTTAAACATTCATCAACCATAAGAAAACAATGGTAGATAAGATTAACCATGATACACAAAATTTACGTGGAAACACTTTCGACAGAAAACCACAAAAAGTTTTCTTTATAATTTTGTAGGCACCAACCTACTATTACAAAAATTTGTAAGCACCAACTTACCAGAGACACCAATCCCCATTGGTACAAATTTTGTTGGGCACGGACCTACTCTTACAGGTATTCAGAGGCACCAACCCACTGGAGACACCAATCCCCACTGCTAAGCACCAACTTAGCAAGAGACGCTAATCTCTTTTTTTGAGCGGCACCAATCCTCAATTATAATATAAATTCTTCAAAATATGATGAACATTTGCATTGCCTTTACCATGTCTGCTCGTTACTTCTACCTTTACCATATATGCTTGTTACTTCTGCTTTCACCATATCTGTTCGTTATTTTTTCCTTCATGAGATCTATTTGTTAGATATGCCTTCATGAGATTTGTTCTCTAGGTCGTCACAGACTTAGTCAATCTCTCCTTTTGGAATTATATTCAATCTTTACTCATATCATATTCTCCTCCTTAAATATTACATTTTTGCTCATCACACACACACACCTCTTCAAATATTACATTTATTTATATACATCATCATGACCCATTTTGAAGAGATGTGTTGATTCAATAATTCAATAATTAATTCTTTTTATTTCACCTCTTCACATACCATAGGCTTGAAACCACCAATGGTAAAACCAATTGTAAAATATTTCTTTGACTTTTTAAATGCACTTGTACTTCCAAAACAACGGACTTGAAACCACATGCTTGTAAAATATTTCCTTTCACTTGAAACCACCAATGGTAAAACCAATTGTAAAATATTTCTTTGACTTTAAATGCACTTGTACTTCCAAAACCACGACTTGAAACCATAGGCTTGTAAACTATTTCCTTTCACTTTTTCACGTGCACTTTTACTTCCAAAACAATGGACTTAAAACCACGGGTTTGTAAAATATTTCTTTGAATTATTTATGTGTACTTTTAAATATACTTGTAAAATTCACTTTTTACTTTTTCACATGCACCCCTTTTTTATTATACTTGTAAACTATGCTCCCCCTTGCTTGCAAATGCCTTAGCATAACATCAATGACAACATGTTAATTGTAATGCCTTAATATGAAATCAATGATAACATGTTCAACATCAACCAAAATTTTGACTCCAAAAACCTTGAAACTCACGGTCTACATCAAGCATAAAAAATTCGTAGTTCTTGTTGACAATGGAAATACTCACAATTTCATTCACAAGACAATGGTAGAAGAAGCCCATTGTTTTTTACACTTAGTCCACAACTTTTCAAATCATGATCGCTAGTAGAGTTATGATGAAATGTGGGGGAAGATGTGAAATTGTCAAACTCTAGATGGGAGACTATTAGCTCAAACCCCATATGTTTTCCATATATATGGGTGGTTGTGATATAGTATTAGAGACATAATGGATACGCACATTGGGGCCAATCACCATGGATTTCAAGGAAATCTATATGAGTTTCACTAAATAGGGCCATGTACACAATCTTTGAGGGTTTCATGCAAGCTCTCTTAAAATAGTTGGCTCTCATTGTATGAAGAAGTTATTAAAGAAATGTCATTTTGGAATTATTGCCAAATTTAATTCCATATAGGTCATGGATAATCTGACACAATAAATCCAACCAAACTTGTAGATAGTTCTTGACAAACATCATCAGTGATTTGAGACGCCAAAGGGTTTGTCCCCTTCTCAAGGAGAGCATGACCATGGAATTCCCCTGATTCCAAAAATTCAACCACCAAATGTACGTCCTTATCGACACCCTTTTGCACAAAAAAATTGAAATAGAAAATTTCATTTAGGAATTTTTGGAGGTGGGGGTCATACGTCCCAATACAATCCCTTACTCATCACCAATAATCATGGTGTTAAATAAGGAAGGAACTTGGTGCATGTAACCTGATTTTTGGGCTCCTAATAAGTTGACAATCAAGGACAAATTTCCTATCCCATTTATTGATGATCTATTGGATGAACTTCATGGAGAAAAGTTTTTCACTAAGCTCGATTTACGTTCAGGATACCACCAAATTAGGAGGAAAGAGATAAACATCCCTAAGACACCCTAAATTAGGATGAAAGAGATAAACATCCCTAAGACACCCTAAATTAGGATGAAAGAGATAAACATCCCTAAGACACCCTTCAAAACACACAAAGGTCATTATGAGTTTCTGGTGATGCCTCTTGGTCTTTTTAATGCTCCCTCCACCTTCCAGAAATTGATGGAAAATATTTCAAACCCTTCCTACACAATGTTGTGTTGGTCTTCTTCAATGATATCTTGATTTATAGTAAAGCATGAGAATCAAACATAGAGCATGTTGATAAGTCATTGCAACTCTTGAGAGACAACCAATTATTTGTGAAGCACTCCAAATGTGCTTTGGGGGCCCCTGAGGTTGAATATTTGGGTCACATTGTAAGTTAGGAGGGAGTATGAGTTGATCCCAAGAAAGTGGCATCTATGCAAGATTGGCCTCATCCCAAAACACTGAAGAGATTGAGGGGATTCTTAGGACTTACAAACTACAATAGGAAATTTGTGAAAAATTATGGCAAAATTGTAGCTTCCCTAACTTCACTCCTTAAAACTAATTCCTTTGTCTAGAGTGTGGTAACAACACAATCCTTCACTACTTTAAAGGATGTTATGTGCACTAATCCAATATTAGTAGTGCCTAACTTTAATAAGACTTTTTTCTTGGAATGTGATGCCTCAGGAAGAGGTCTTAGAGTAGTATTGATGCAAGAAGGATGCCCCTTGGCATTCACCAGTAAGCAATTGTGTGACTGCAATTTGGGAAAATCCATAGATGATAAGGAAATGATGGCTATGATTCATGTAGTGAATACTTGGCGCCCATATCTCATATGGATGCGTTTCCATATCAATATTGACCATCACAGTCTAAAGTACTTCCTTGAACAATGGTTGTCTTCACTAGAGCAACATAAATGGGTCACCAAGATGTTGGGGTATGATTATGAGATCATATATAAGAAGGGTAAATAAAATGTTGTGGCTAATTATTTATCTAGAAAATTTGAGGAGGATGGGTCACTCCTTGCCTTATCATTACCAATTCTAGGATGGCTCAAGGAATCCCATGGGGAATTGCTAGAAAATAGTACTTTAAGGTAACTCATCCAAAGGATTTAAGTAGATCCCAAACCACCTAAAATTTATACATGAAAATAAGATACATTTTGGTATAAAGGGCACATTGTTCTGAAAAAATATTCATCCCTAAAACAATGAGTCTTAGAGGAGCTACATTAATCATTGACAGCGAGTCACTTCAACTTTCATAAAACCTATGAAAGAACTAAGTGTTCATTCTTCTAGGATGACATGAAAAACAATATTCAAGATTTTGTAGCATCCTATGACTCTTGCCAAATAAAAAAAGGATAGACGGTGAAGATCCAAAGGGTATTGGAACCACTACCAATCCCAACACGGATTTGTACACACATTTCAATGGATTTTATCGCAGGACTTCCAAAAGTAGGAAACAAATCAATCATCATGGTGGTTGTTGACCGTCTTTCAAAATATACTCATTTTTGTGCCCTTAGACCTTCATGGATAAGATCTTTAAGCTACATGGTATGCCTACTTCCATTTTATGATATTGGGACCCTACATTCACTGGCAAATTTTGGTTGGAGCTATTTGAACTTCAAGGCACACAATTGGATATGAGCACTGTATATCATCCTCAAATTGATGGTCAAATAGAAGTGGTCAACATGTGCTTAAAAACCTATTTGAGATGGTTTTCTTCCAAAAAGCCACACCAATAGGCACAATGGCTTCCCCTTTCTGAATGGTGGTACAACACTACTTATCATGGAGCTACAAAATGACACCATATGAAGTTGTTTATGGACAAAACCACCCGTTAATGAGATCCTATATACTAGGTACATCTAAGGTTCACGATTTATATAGAATGCTTCACACCAGAGAAGCCATTATCTATATCCTTAAGGACAACTTGGTCATGACACAAAATTGAATGAAACAACAAGTTGATCAACATAGATTTAAACATTATTTCATCGAAGGGGATCAAGTGTTTCTTCTCTTATAGCCTTATAAATAGACATCATTCAAACATAAAGTTCCCTAGAAGCTAGTTCCTAATTTCTATGGTCCCTATCAGATCATACAATGTATTGGTCAGTTTGCCTACAAGATGGATATCCCATCCCACTCCAATATTCATCTAGTCTTTCATGTGTCCTATTTGAAGAAGGTCATGGGATCAAATTGCATAGTGCAAACCAACCTACCAGAACTTGAAAAAGAAAGTTTCATTTGGTTCCAGCCAAAAACTAGTATTGGATACCAAAGAGCGTCAGTTGCACCAAAATACAATCAGGGAAGTATTAATCTAGTGGAAAGATACACAACTAGAAGATGACACATGGGAACCGTAAACAATTCTACAACAATTTCTTCACCTTCAGCCTTGAGGACAATGTTTCTTTTAAAGGGTG
>ML778796.1:0-11707 GCA_009831015.1 Picea engelmannii | reverse complement strand
TTATTAATGTATGAGGCCACCTTCCTTGAATAAATCCCATTGAATAGTTAGTTAATAGTCACTCATTGTAAAAATGGTCATTTTTATTGTTAAAATTCTTCTTAAGAAGTTAAGTGTGTATAGTATTATTTAACTTTAGTCTACTAAAAAAATAATTGCATGCATAAGGATCATTGAAAGAAAGACACCCAAAGTATACACAAGATATATCCTGGGAAACCCTCATGGGGGAGAAAACTCAAAAAAGCTTCTTCAATATAGATTCTTCAACAAGTATAATGTCTCTCTCAAGAGAGATCTCACCAAAATAGAAGATCCACTAGAAACCCTAACCAGAATAGAGTAGCACACCACTAGACCAAGATAGTCCTTCACCAAATAACCAAAACCCTTTACTGAGACACCCCTCCTTTGTAGCTACGTCACTCCTTCTATGTAGTTGTGTCACTCTCCAAGACTTGCACATTGTATGAGAGAGATAGTTGTGCATGTATCCAAATGAGGTTCTAGGCCTCTTATAAATACTAGTTGGACTACCCAGAATAAGGTCAGGGTTGACCTATCCACTTTACCCTTCTAATTTACTTTTGATACGTCAAAGCACAATAGGGCAGACTTTTACAAAGGCATAATAGGGATGAATTAACAAATATAATATAGCATTAATCTTAAGGGTTTTGTCTTGGTCAAATACAACATGGATATAATGATAATATCTTTTGAAGCTACTCAAACTTCAACACTCCCTCTTAGAAGGAAGGTATTCTCTTGGCACGATCATCAGGACTGCTTCTTCTCTTCTGTACACTTTTCCATTGACTTGTTGAATTTCCACAAATTTATATTGAAGAAGTTTTGTAACCATATCAACATTCAGGGTCTCATCATCCATCCGGGCTTTATGTCATCACGAGGCTTTCACTTGCCAACTCACATAGAGTCTGGCATCTAGTTCCACAATGAACTAGTAACCTCTAGATGGCACACTAGGCAACTAGTCCACAATGACCAAGAATCTAATCACGAGGATTAGGTGATGTAGTGTGCACACACTACCCATCTAGCCCAAGGCTAGGAAACACCTCCAACCACACATGTTGGCCCACTAGCCTAAAAATCTGGGTAACTAACTAGCCCTAAAGGCATGGATATGTTGACCTTATGCGAGGTCATGTTGATTGGTGCCACAGTTAGTAACTTTACGTACCAGACTTTTTCATTTGAGTAGCAATCTGCATACCAGGATTTATCATTGGGGTAGCAGTAACTTGGTATACCAGGCTTTATCACTGGGGTAGGAGTAACTTGGTGTACCAGGATTTATCACTAGGGTAGCCATCTACGTACCAGGATTTATCACTAGAGGTAGTAGTAACTCGACGTACTAGGCTTTATCATTGGGGTAGCCATCCGCGTACCAGGATTTATCACTAGAGTAGCAGTAACTCGACGTATCAGGCTTAATCACTAGAGTAGTCGTAACATGCTGAAACTGTTTCCCTAGATCACGATTGTAACTCATCACTCCCTCTTACTAGAGACATCCTTCTGGAACACAACAAGCTTGTCTTTGAAGTACACAAACTTCACTTTCGACAGAGGCTTGGTCAACATGTCAATTATCTTCTCGTTTGTAGCAACATACTAGAGCTTCACTACTCCCCTCTGTACCATATCTCTGATATAATGGTACTTGATCTCAATGTGCTTGGACTTGTCATGGAACAATGGGTTCTCTTTCAACTTCACACAACTCTGGTTGTCACACCAGATACAAGTCACCTCTAACTTGAGATCAAACAATCCTACAAGCAACTTCCGAAGCCACATTGCTTCGCTTCTAGATGAACAAGCTGCTATATACTTTGCTTCAGTTGTACTAAGTGCCACACTAGTCTTCTTCCTGTTGAACCATGAGATCATAGATGATCCCATACTGAAGCAACATTCAGATGTACTCTTCCGGTCTGCAACACTATCAGCCCAATCTGAGTTAGTAAATCCTTGTAGGCTTATCTCACGATCTGAAGCATATCTGAGTCCATAATCAATTGTACCCTTCAGGTACCTCAACACATTTTTTGCTGCAACCAAGTGAACACTTCTCGGCTCAACCATAAACTGACTCAATGTGTTCATCGAAAAACATATTTCTGGCCTCATGTTTGTTATGTACATCAACGAACCAATCATATGTCTATACATGGTGGAATCCACTGTCTCTGAAGATGTATCACTCAACAACTTCATATTTGTCACCATCGATGTAGGCATGGCCTTGCAATCCATCATTTTGAACCTCTTCAAAATCTCAACAACATATTTTCCTTGGTTAAGGAAAATCTCACTCGGTCTCTTCCATGCCTCTATACCCAAGAAGTAGTGCATCATGCCTAGGTCTTTCATCTCAAAATCTGCAGCAAGCATCCTCTTACTATCAGTGATGAGCTTCTCTTCTCCTATTAGAAACAGGTCATCCACACACAATAGTAGTATCATTGTTAATGGTCCACCATCCACAACCTTTAAGTACATGTTGGAATCTGCTTTAATCTTGGCAAAGCCCAAGCTCATCAGGAAGATCTCAATTCTATTGTACCATGCTCTCGATGCTTTCTTTAACCCATACAAGGCTTTCTTCAATATGCACACATGTGTCTAACAGTCATGTGTCTCAAAACCTTATGGTTTCTCCACATACACTTCCTCTTCTATTACACCATTTAGAAAGTCTTTCTTCACGCCCATCTGGTGTAGCTTCCACTTCTTTATTGCAACTAATGCAAGTATATCTCTAATTGAAGTGTATCTAGCCACAGGAGAAAATGTCTCCCTATGATCTATTCCTTCTTTATGGGAGAATCCACATGCTACGAATCTTACCTTGTACTTCTCGATACTTCCATTTGTTGAATGCTTCATCTTGTAAATCCACTTGGAACTTACAACTATCTTCTCTTTCGGTCTTGGAACCACATCCCAAACATCATTCTTTACAATGGACTAGTACTCTTCAACCATGGCATCCTTCCATTCTTTCTTCTTTGCAGCCTCTTCATAACTGGCAAGTTTTTCATCAATGATGTCACTAAGCAATGCCACATAGCTAGAGTAAGGTCGTGGCCTATTGCTTTCTCTGAAGGATCCATCTAGAGCACCATACTTCTCTACATCCTGAATGATTTCCCGAACCCAAGATGGTCTTATCTTCTTGGTATTCATCTCTCGGGATGAATCAACAGGTATCTGTGGTTCTTCCATATCATGATCTTCTAGTACAACATCATCACCTTTATCTGTACCTGTGACTCTGGGAGCTTCAGGCTCCTCATCATGAACCTCATCTGAATGATGTTATCTTGATCTACTTAAAGTTGTATCCTCATCAAAGGTGACATCTTTGCTAGTCTCAATCTGTCGGTGACCATGGATGTAAATTTGGTATGCCTTCGATGTCTCACTGTATCCAACAAATATACCCTTCTTTCCTGAAGGGTCCAACTTTGATCTCTTTTCCTTGGGGACATGCACATATACTCGACAACAAAAAATCCTCAGGTGGCTGACCTCTAGCTTTTCACCTATAAACATCTCCTCTGGTGTCTTGTTCCCAAGTACTCCGTGGGGACTTTTCTTCCGCACATATACAATGGTCCTAGTTGCCTCTTCCCACAGATGCAATGATAAATCTTGATCATGAATCATGGCCTTCACTTCTTCCATGATTGTACAGTTCTTTCTTTCTGCCACACCATTCTGTTGAGGATTGTAGGGAGTAGAAAGCTCTCTCTAAATCCCAACTTCCTTACAAAATGAATTGAATTCATCTGAAGTGAATTCACCTGCATTATCTGATCTCAAAATATTTATTTTATTTTCAGACAAGTTTTCAACAAGTGCCTTGAACTCTTTGAACTTGTTGAACACTTCATTTTTATCCTTCAAAAAGTAAATCCAAGTTTTACATGAGAAATCATCAATAAATGAAACATAGTATACATACCTGCTAAGTGAAGTGGCTGACATCGGTCCACACACGTCTAAGTGTATAATGTCCAAGACTCCCTTAGATTTTCTATAACTGCTTGGAAATGGTTTCTTCATGTTCTTTCCTTGTGCACATCCTTTGCATACTCCTTCATGGTCCACTTGGATTTATGGACAACTTGTCACCATCTTGCTCACGATTGGTAGGACTTTGTAATGTATATGGGAAAACATACTATGCCAAAGTTCACTTGGAGTAACTGTACTGTGTACTAATGTTGAAACATAATGTCCTTTTAACTTGTATAAGTCTCCTTTTTGTACCCCAATCACTACGTCATCGTCAATAGATTTTCCTCTAGGCCACATGAGGACTTCACCATCAATGAAAACAACTCTGAATCCTTTCTCATCTAAAGCTGAGATAGAAAGGAGATTATTATTCAAACCAGGTACATATAACACGTCCTTCATGTTCATAGGTTTTCCGGAGTCTAACTTGTAGGATGCTTCTCCTACTCCTTTAATGGGATATTGATAGTCATCACCTAGCTTCACTTTGTCAGGTGAATCTTTTTGAACTAGATTTGATAGAGATTCCTTATAACCAATCATGTGCTTGGAAGCACCACTACAAATGAGCCATGTGTCACTTCCATGAGTGACTGTACCTGTAAGAGCTGATATCAAAACATATTCTTCACTTGAGTCTTATTCTTTGGTTTTCTCATGATCATGTTCATCATCTTATATGGCATGAGCATGATGTCTTCTATACTTTCCTTTTCTGACCTGACCTTTGGAGTTGGGACAATTTATGGCAATGTGTCCCATCTTATGACAAATGAAGCATATGTAACTTGAGAAATCCTTCTTGAACTTGTGAGACTTTTGTAATCCATGAGGTTTCTTATGTGAGTGAACTTCCTTCTTGCTCTTTCCTTTCCGGGTATGTGCTACTAGGGCTTGATTTTCTTCATCGTCTAGTTTCTCTTCTCTTGCTGCCAATCTAGCTTCTTCCTGAGCAAAATCCTCCCACAGTCTGCCAAAACCTTGTTAGCGTTCTTCTTGAACATATGCCTTGAATGAATGATTCCCAAGATTTGGGGAGACCATTCAAGGTAGTCATCACCAACTCGGCTTCTTCGATTGTGTCTCAAATAGATTCTAGTTGTTCTTTGATCTGAGACACTCTTGTGAATTATGATTGGATAGTTTCCTAACTTTTCATCTTCACATTCTTGAGTTGTGTTCTCAAGGTCATCTTTTGGTTGATGTTCTTGCCTTCATATAATCGGGATAAGGCATTAAAAATTTTCTTGGGAGTTATTAATGATGAGACATGGAGGATCAAATGATCCTTGATAGAATCAACAATGATTCTCTTTTCCCTCACTAGATTCTTTTTTTACTTTGCTTTGGCCTCATCTTCATCAGGTTCTGGAACTTCTTCTTTTACAAAATCTTCTAGATCATTCTCTTCTAGAATGACGATCACTTTGTACTTCCATGCTCGAAAGTTATCAGCACCTTCAAGCTTCTCATCAATCTTGGTAGTGGGTTCCATCTTGTGCTTGAACAATACAATAAAGAGATAAAAGTTTTCAAGGAAAGGTTTTGTACTTACCAGAGAGTGTTATGCCAATTTAACCAATTCCAACTTCAATTCTGTAACTGCCAAGACTAGGGTTTATGAGGAAACCCTATTTTTTCAAAATATGAATTTTGGAATTCTCCTCCAAGGGATAGGTGTGCCCTCCTAAGGTGAGTTCCTTAGTGGTATTACTTTGATCATTGTCCTTCAAAAAAATGGGTGAAAAATCCTCCTAGGGTTTGTGCATTTGCAAGCAGTTCCAACAGCTGCAGCAGTTGCAACACTAGTTGTAGTTTACAAAAATTCATCAAACTGGTAATCTAATCCCAAGGAAAGATGTGCTAGGGTTAGGGGAGTATCCTTATGGTATTAGTTTCCCCAACGAACTCTTCTAAACTGTGAAAATGGCTTCTTTCAGGCCCACTCTGATACCATGTTAAAATTCTTCTTAAGAAGTAAAGTGTGTATAATATTCTTTAACTTTAGTCTATTAAAACAATAACTGCATGCATAAGGATCACTGAAAGACAGACATCCAAAGTATACACAAGATATATCTTGGGAAACCCTCGTGGGAGAGAAAGCCCAACAAAACTTCTTCAATATAGATTCTTCAACAAGTACAATGCCTCTCTCAAGAGAGATCTCACCAAAACATAAGATCCACCAGAAACCCTAACCAGAACAGAGTAGCACACCACTAGACCAAGATAGTCCTTCACCAAATAACCAAAACCCTTTACTGAGACACCCCTCCTTTGTAGATGTGTCACTTCTTCTCTGTAGCCGCGTCACTCTCCAAGACTTGCGCGTTGTATGCGAGATCTAGTTGTGTGTGTCTCCAAATGAGGCACTAGGCCTCTTATAAATACTAGTTGGACTACCCAGAATAAGGTCAGGGACAATGTGTCCACTTTGCCCTTCTAATTTACTTTTGACTTGTCAAGGCACAATAAGTCCTTCTTTTACAAAGGCACAATATGGACGACTTAACAAATATAATATAGCATTGATCTTAAGGGTTTTGTCTTGGTCAAATACAATATGAATATAATGATAATATCTTCCGAAGCTACTCAAAATTCAACATTTATTATTAAGGCCCAAATTAGTTACTCTACCCTTTTATAAATGGGCCTGTAGGTAGTTAAGATTCTCTATGGATAACTATGTATTGAGTAGAAGGTTATGTAATGTTTTGTCAAGACTTTTTATTGTATTTGAAGCATTGGTATTGGAGGTTGCCCCCCTGAAGAGGTAAGTGAACATAACTCTCTATTTTTTTATTATCAAAGAGATATTTCTTAGGGTTTATCTCTATTTTGTCTTGTGTTATTGGGATTTTCACTACATCTTATGTAATTTTATTTAAAAAATAATTTAAAACCAAAATTTGATGTTTCTATGGCTAATTAATTTAATTGAAATGATAACAATGAGACATTCCTAATTCTTTCAAGAGAGTTTAATTCTCTCTAAGGACATGATTGCTTGATTTTCTCCTCCACCAAAAAACATGGAATTTGATATAATATTATTAAAAATACATTTTTAAAGTAAAATATATTATATTTTTATTGATATGGATATGATCAAAATATTTAAAAACTCTCAATTCCTTGTTTTCATAAGACATTTAATATGAATGGTGATATAAAAGTGAAGATGTACTAATAAATTTTCGTGGTGTCTATTCCTTTTTTTTTTTTTTTTCTTCTGTGAACATCTTGTCCTTCACTAGTGTTCATTGAAGATTTTTTTTTTTTTTTCCATTCGGTATAGCATTTAACCCAATGACCACCTTGAGTGGTGCCCATTCATTTTTATCGTCCTGGCAACTCTTATGGGGTGATCATATATGCTCATTGAATTTTTCTTTAGCTTTCTTCGTGTCAACATCTTGTATTCCATATGCATTCTATAGTTGTGACTAGCACCCAGGTGAAAGATCTTACGGATTATAGATTTATTTTTTATGCCACTTGAGCTTCGCACAATTGATGGTCGACCACTACAAAAATGTGTGTTTAGAAATAAGAAAAAACAAGTATTAAAGGGTTTTATGTCTATTATTATATAGATATCTTTGCACAGTATCGACATCAACATGTTTTCCATTGCAATCTTTCCCACAATTTATTTGGGCCTATGAAACTTTAAACTCATATATTCCCTTGTAGTTTGCATCAATAGCAATGACCATCCTTCCCATTTCCATAGATTCTATTTACCAATTTCCAACTACTACATCTCCTTCACCTATGTATCCACTATTCCAAACAATAATTCTTACTGGTGTATTCATAAACCATCACGGTCTTAACGTGAAGAAAACCTTTATGAGTTATCTCCACCATTGCCTTCTTTCATATGGATTGAAGGTAATTCTAGATAAACATTAATTGCAATAGGGAGACTATTTAACTTTTCAAACATAAGGTGTTATTTGAACAACCTTTGTCCACATGGTCATTTTCTCTATTGGATACGTTGAATCAAACTAGTGTTTAAATGATATCCTATTAATGTTGGAGTCAAATGCGCTCATAATTCTAGTGTTTTACCATGAGAAGCCCACTGAGATTTGGTGGATGTGGGGCATAGATGAAGTGTATTCTCAAGCCCTACACAAACTTGAAGATAAGATGACATATGACTCTCAAATTCATGAAGAGATGCCACAACACAACTCCACCATTATAGAAAATTGGAGAAATGCTCTTTATATTGTTGTGAGAATAAGTGGTCTTGACCTAGATATAGACATCTATTTGAGTTTCGCAAGATACATTTCACATAATGACTTCAAAGGTGGGTATCACTAGATGAATATTAGAGAAGGGGATGAATGGAAGACAATGTTCAAAACAAATACAATATTGTATAAATGGTTGGTTATGTCATTTGGCCTGAAAAATATACTGGGCACATTTATAAGGTTGATGATTGGGGAAAATAAACCATTCCTATGTGATTTTGTGGTTATTTACCTTGATGCTATTTTGATCTTTAGCACAACAAGAGATTAACTTTTCAAGCATTTAAAACAAGTATTGGAGAAGTTAAAGAGGTAAAATTTGATGATTAACTTGAATAAATGTACCTTCATGCAAGAAGAGTTGGTATACTTTGGGGTTTGTGGTTTCCCAAGAAGGTTTCATGATGGATACATGAAAGTTAAGAGTAATAGTTGAATGGCAAGTTGTTCCTAAAATCACTTTTGATGATAAAGGTTTCCATAGATTGGGAAGTTTATATAAGAGGTTCATTTGAAATTTCAGCAGTATATGTGCATCACTCATTGAGTGTATGAATAAAGGAATCTTTTAGTGGACAAAAATTGTAGGAAAAGAGCTTTGACATCTTAAAGAAGAAGGTTATCGAATAACCAGTGTTAGCCTTACTAGATTTCAACAAATTTTTCTAGGTGGATTGGGATGTGAATGAATTGGTAATTGGAGCAGTACCAAGTCAATAAGGTAAGCCTATTGCTTCCTTTAGTGAGAAGTTAAATGAAGCCAAAATAAAGTACTATGTTTATGATCAAGAATTCTATCCATTATTCAAGCATAGAAGAAGTGTAGACATTATATTTTACCTAATAAATTTGTGTTATATAGTGACCGCCAAGCACTTCTATATATTAACATTTAGGGAAAGTTGCATTAGAGACATATGAAATGCGTGGAATTATTGCAAACTTACTCATTTTTTTTAGGCACTTATAGAGGAAGACTAATAGGGTGGTTGGTGAATTAAGTAGAACAATATTGTTATTAAGTATTGTGGTTGTTGAGGTTGTGGGTCTAGATAATATGAAATCCTTATATGATGATGTATATTTTATGGATGGTTGGAAATATTTTAAAGAGACATGGTCCATGGAGTGTGGAGAAGAATCCATATTTGGATTTTTTTTGTTTAGGAAGGATTCTAATTCAAGAATCAAAAGTTGTGCATACCAAGAAGCTCGATGAGAGAGAATCTCTTCGAGCAATTACACAGTGGAGGTTTGGGTGGTGATTTTGACAATGGCAAGGTTGTATCTTTTATTGAATAAATATATTTTTGGGTAAGCATCGATAGAGATGCGAGGAGATTGGTTGAAGGTTGCAAAATATATCATCTTGCAAAAGTAAGGGACCAAAATACATGTTTGTATACACCTTTACATATACTAGAGAAGCCTTGGGAAGATCTAAGCATGAATTTTGTTTTATAATTACTAAGAACTCAAAGAGGTAATGATTCAATCATGGTCATTGTGGACATATTTTAAAAAATGTCACATTTTATTACATGCTAGAAGACAAGTGATGCTACAATTATTATTATTTTATTATTAAAAAAAATATTTCAGTTGAATGGATTACCCAAGAGTATCACTTCAAATAGGGATGCTAAATTCCTAAGACATTTTTTTCAATGCCTTATGGAAAAGGTTGGGGTCTAGGTTATAGTCTAGTTTTACATATCACCCTCAAATAGATGGAAGGATGGAAGTTATGAACATATGTCTTAGTATTTTGATAAGATATTTGGTAGGAGATAAACTAATGTAGTAGGATATGATCTTAAAGCACAAGTTACCTATAACAATTCAGTCAATAGATCTATAGAGAAAACACCTTTTTAGAGCACGCATGGGAGATCACCATAAGAAGTGACAAATTTGGTGATGTTTGACTTAGTAAAGGATCATATAAGGAAGGAAAGGTTTCCTAGGGAACTTATAACAAACTAAAGTATAATAAGATAAGACTATGTAAAATCCTTAGAAATATTTCTAATAATGCATGGATAAGTTGGATTTACTTGATTAATTGGACATTTCACTAGTTTTTAATGTTGTAGATATTTATGAGTATCATGAAGAAGTTTAAGAAATAAAGGTAGTTAAGAAAGAACTAATGGTAGATTGGCAATAACATATTCTAGTAAATAAGGTAGAGGAAATTGAGATGTTGTTGGTAGAATTGAGGGTTTGTTGGGTGACAAGGAATAAGGAGTATAAAGAATACCTAATTAAGAGAAAATATTGAGGTTCAAAAGATGCATCATGGATTTTTAAGAAGAAATTGGTTGACTTGGATGTCCATGTTCATTTGGTAAATTTGCAATCCATCCCTCGTGAGTAGGATGCTAACAAAATTTTTCAACCAAGCGACTCTCATTAGGAGCATCCTAGCTAAGTAAGTTATCTTTCATACATTTGGAATTCATATGTAGGTATGGAAATCTTAAAAGAACTTCCAATTCAATTTTAAGGCTCTAGGTATTCTTACTTCACCCTAGGCATGCATAATAGTGCTTTAGGTGAGGATTTCTTGAAAGGTTGGAATAAGGATATTTTTTCTTTCAAGTATAATATGAGTTAAGGATGGAATTGGGGTAGGACATGAAATGGGTTTGTAGTGAATTGAATGAGGATTCCCTAAAGCATTTTACAAAATTTGACTTGGGTCATTGTCCTACCCTTATTGTGTATTTTAGTGTTGATTATGTGCATTTGGCTAACTAGTGAAAATTGAATAAGTTGACATTGTGTCAGAGTTATATCTTTGAGATAGTGATCGTTTGACAAATTCTGGCAGGGTTTGTTAAGAACTTGGTTAATTCTAGCCTAGTATAATTTTTTTCCCAAAATGATTTATTTTGAAAAGGCTTACATGGATTTTAATAAATCTTCATAAACATTTGGGAGTATGTGTAGTGAAGACAAATTTTTGGGATATTTTACATGATTAAGATTTAGCCTACATTTGAAAATTCAGAAATTGTAGGAAGGTGGAAAATGGAAAGACAAATGTCTTTCAATATGAATCATCCAATTTGGACTTGAATTAGAGCCCATATTTGCATTTTTTTGAAGCCCATTAAAATTGGAAATTTGGCGCAAGTACCCAACTTGGAAAATCAATGACTTGTAGAAGAAGGGTAAGTTGCAAATTCTAGAATATGGATTTTGTAAGGGAGATGTAGTACTTATGTCTCATGTCCTTTGTTTTCATAATAGTTCTTGGAATCCTATTCGATGTGCATTTCCCTGAGCATGCTTGGTCCACAAGAGGGACAACATTTAGTAAACAGAGCATGCTTGCTCCATAAGAGGGACAACATTTAGTA
>ML778795.1:2098773-2137594 GCA_009831015.1 Picea engelmannii | reverse complement strand
ATCATTAAGATAATTAGGCTCCATAACCAACAATCTCCCACTTGAAGATTGATCACAAAACATGCACTATTGTTGTACCTTCTATAATATGACCCACCTTGGACCTGAAAAAGTTTCTCATATTCACCTTCATGCTTGAAGGCGAATTGAAACTGAGCAGGAACTCAATTTCACTCTAGTTACTACCTTTGTTAACATGTTTGCAGGATTCTAGCTATTATGTATATTTTCCAACTTCAATTGTCCATGTTTCAAAACAGATCATATGAAATGGTACCTGAGTTGTATATGTTTAATCTTAGAATGGAATGATAAGTTCTTTGAAATATGAATGGCATTTTAGCTATCACAATACAACCTATTATTCTCATGTTGCTTTCCCAAATCATCCATAAACCTCTGTAACCAAATCATCTCTTTACTAGCCCTTGTAGAAGCAACATACTATGCTTCTGTTGTTGAAAGTGAAACAACCTTTTTCAGTTTTGAAATCCAACTTATTGTTTTTCCACCTATAATAACAACATACCTTGTGGTGCTCCTCCTACTATATTTATCACCTGCCATATTTGAATCAACATGTCCATGTAGAACATTGTTTGAACCTCCAAAACATAATGCATGAGTAGTAGTACCTCTCAAATACCCAAGAATCCACTTTACTTCCCCCCAATGTTATTTACCTGGATTATTCATATACATGCTCATAACTCCCATTGCATGTGCAATATCTGGTCTTGTGCACACCATTGCATACATAAAGATTCCTACTATTAATGAATAAGGGACCTTGGACATGTATTATATCTTCTCATGTGTATTGGGACACATTTCCTTGGTTAATTTGAAATGGTTGGCCAAAGGTGTACTAACTGGTTTTGCATTCTGCATTCTAAACCTCTCCAACACCTTCTCTATGTACTCTTCCTAAGACAATGTCAAATTTTTATTTTTCCTGTCTTTTGTTATTCTCCTACCAAGGATTTTCTTTGCATCACCCAAATCCTTCATCGTAAATGAATTAGCTAATTTATTTTTGAACATATTTATATCATGCATGTTAGATCCTGCAACAAGCATGTCATATACATACAATAGCAATATAATATAGCTTCCATTTTCTAGCCTCTTAAAATAAACACAATGATCAAAATGACATATACTATAACTTTGTTTTGTCATAAACCTATCAAACACCACTACCTTGGAGCTTGATTTAGGCCATACAAGCTCTTCTTCAACCTGCATACTGAATTATCCTTCCCTTTGACCTCATGCCCCTATGGTTGTTGTTGGTTGTGGAGCCTGATTATCTTCCTAATTCAGAGGTCTTTTGTTTTCAACCGTGTTTATACCCTATGAAGTATTTACACCCCAAAAGTATGTACAATCTTCCACGCAGGGGAGTGCAGAGGGGGGTTACCCTCTCTGCGGGGTCCGGGGGCCAAGCCCCGGAAGGAAAAAATGCGTTGTAAATGTATATTGTAATTTCATTGTAAATCTGGACCATTCATTATAAGGTCACAAATCTAACGGTAGAAATTATGTTAGGGTTTTTTTCTCTAGAAGGAAACCCTCTGTTATGAGGGAAATGTATTGCAGCTATGCATGATGGTGAATATTGTATTCTAGGATAGGATACTGTGAGAGAAATAAGAGGAAGTTACAACGGGTTTGTTGTAGGTTGTATCCCTTCATTTGCTGGATAATAATAAAGGAAGGACTTGGCAATTTATCTGGTGGACATAGCCCACACTGGGTGAACCACATATATCTGTGTCTCTATTGTATTGTGTATCTTCTGTATTTTATTTCCACGTTTGTTTTATTGTATTGCTCCATGGTCCTGTTTTTCTAACAATTGTTGCATATAAATCTCTTCCTCCAAATCCCAATGGAGAAAAGTTATTTTTACATCTAACTATTCAAGATGAAAATCTTCTACTGCCACAAGTCTTAAAATAGTCCTAATTGAATTTGTTAATAACATTTTTGTTCTTGTAAAATATGTGAAGGTTTGTTGAGGTGGCCAGGACGTGATTGGATGAGTTAGTGGAAGAATTTTGAGTTTCTATAACCTCTGAGATAAAATTTCCAAGTTCTTTCAATGTCGATTAAGAAAATGGTAAAGAATCCATGACCTTGACCACCTAAGGAAAGATTTAAGCACTTTAGCGCTTATCGGGGGTCCAAAAGGGATTATCTCACTAGAAACGGGCCTAAGTCTTGTATCCCAGGGAATTATCATGATACCACATCCTAGGAACCAAGCACATCAACCCATTGGATTCTGGCTCATTGGAGCCTCCCTCATCAGAGTCTTATTTGGATCTAACCTTTGAGAGCTCTGATGGTGCACCATTAGATCGAAAAACCAGATTTCATCACACCATCATCCATGCCCCCGAGAGTTCAATGGTATAGATATTATTTGGTGGTCACATCAACATGTCAGCAGAGCACTCGTTAGAGCCAATCAATAGTTGCCACGTGTACAAAAGAAAACCACCAATGGAACAACATAGCACATCAAAAACGAGTTACATGTGTACTATTCCCCTACCACATCAGCACCATCGTGGGCCAGTAGAAATCCACCACGTGTCCAATATGACGTTAGCATGGCATGCAAAAGCCTTTGACAATTTTTTTTGTTGGTTTATCCAGAACAACGAATCTCAGTTGTTTCTAGCTCCAGATCGATGATGCATATCTCATTTAGGGGACAAGTCTGAGTGAGGTGGTTTGTATGAAGACCAATGGTTATGGTTAGCTCAGAGTCCCCCTTGTGAGATTCTCTTCGTCAGAGTCCTATTGGGGACCTATCCCTTGATCACTCTAATGGGTACACCATTTGATCGACAGTCCATATTTTTTCGTGCCATCAGTCATGCCTCCAAGAGATCAACTGTTTAGATTTGATCCATAACCTTCTAGTGCAACAACTCATCATTACGCATGGCATGTCAACATAGAAAATTTCAGATCCAATTAGAGGCTACCACATGGACACATGGAACCTACCAAAGGCGTCAAAAATCATATCAAATCCGGGTGACATGTGTCATGCATTTTGGCCACGTTAGCACCCTCATCAACCAATACCAAGTCTCCACATGTTCGTGGGACCCAGTTGATGTTAGCAATGGCATTGTTATAACTTTCGGGATTTTTATTTTTGGTCAATCTCAAATCAACAGATCACATTGGATCAGGTTCTAGATCGATGGTCTAGGTTTGATTTTAGCCATCAAGTCCATCGAAGTCTCCCTCATCATAGTCTCCCTCATCATAGATTCTCTCATTATAGTCCTATTGGAACCTAACCCTTAATAGCTATGATCGGTGACCATCCAATCAACAATGTCGATCGCTTGTTGAGATAGATATAACAGTTGTTGAGTCTCGCTATCTCTACAGTTGTAATTTTGAGTATGTTGCAACAAAAGTAATGATTACAATGACTTTTAAGGAGTAGGGAGCGATGGATATTATGGGTAGAAAATATCCATCTACTCCAAGATCTCAACATTACAGAAATTCATTAGGTAAAAGTGATTTTTACAATTTTAACGAGGAAACCATTCAAGAATCAAGAAGAAGTAAATAGTTTCAAGAAATTGGAAGTGGTTTCAAGAAGTAGTTTAGGGCATGAGCGAGAGGAATAAAAGACAATGAAGGCACTCATTGCAGGGGTCAACACTTTGGGGAATATAATATTTTCTTATAACCATATTTGTTTGATCGGAAAACTTGAGCAAAAATAGATGTTTAATGCAGCAGGAAACCAAAGACTCATCCCCTGTGTTATGTTTCAGCCTGTAACTCCTTTTCTTATAGTGTTTGTGTTCTTGTAAATCATATCCTCCCATTTTTTATTTTCTTGTATTATATCTGATTTATAAAATCTCAAACAACAGACTATTCACCATATTCAGTGTTACTGTATGATGTCTAGTTATGACATAGACATGATTTCATCTGAAGGTATGAACATTTCTTGACATTTCTTTGTGAATTTAAATGATATGAAGAGGGTGCCTCCATTTATTTGAGTGTATGAATACGTTAATTGTTTGAAGCATGTTTTTATTGATCTGTATGCACCTGTTAGAGTTGTTGAATTCTTAATTGTTCAACATGTTGTTATTTTTCCATAAGCTATAGGATTCATTATCAACAGTGCCCTATACATTTATCTTGTTTTTATTCTAATTCACCACTTCATTCTCCTTTAAAACTTGATTTTCCGAGACACTCATATAAATATTCCTTTGAGATTTGAGAGAATTTTTCATTTGAGCTGAGATTGTTTGAGGTCCTATAATTTCAAGAAAAAGAGAGGGAAAAACTTCTCAAATATTGCACAATTAATTTACTACAAATATAGCTTTAAGACTCATCCTGAGTCTTATTTCCTGGGGTTCCTCGGCATTGTTCCAACAACAAATTGGAACATCTAGAGGGATAACGTCCAAAATAGTACCATTTCTGAGGATGTAATTTGAATATATCTTCCATGGGGATACGACATTGTGAATTTTGAGCCTTGATGGTGAATGATCCTTAGGCACTTGGATATTAATATTCCACATGGACACTCAACATAAGGAAAACATGTCCTCTACCAGAAGATACATGAGAAGCCACCCTGATCCTGATCAGGTTCCAATATATTCAAATATAGAAAATCTCGTGACCTAGATAAATATCTGAGAATGTCATATCTCTTCTTATTTAGGTAACCCTAATCTAGAAGCATCTCCTTTTGTTGTTCATAAAAGTGTTGAATCTGTATATCTAATTGGTTTACCTAAAAATTCATTTTCTTCTTCAAAGTTTCCCCCAGAACCTTTGATATACCCTCTAAATTCTTCTTTAGAATATTATCGAGAAGTAGGCTCTTCCCTTCAACCTTTCCTGGAAATCCTATTGATCCCTTATTCATTGTGATCCCACAAGAGACCCCATTGTGTTTTAATGGAAATATCAAGTAATGCGATGATAGATGCCAAGTTTTATTCACTTGATTTTTCAAATATACTTAACTTTCCTAATCCTATACCTAGTATAGGAGTCTAGGGAGATTGTTTTCCTATATTCAGAGAAGATGATGATGACACTCGGACTCGGCATTTGATAGAATTACACTTATGTATGCATTAGCTGAGTATTTTTCATGAATATGACCTCATAAAAATGTTCATGATCTCTTTAGCTGGAGAGGATCAACAATGGTACAGATATTTACCTGCTACTTGTATATCTTCACTGAAATATTTTCATATGTTGTTTCATTCTCATTACAAAAGGAGATATCCCATTGCAATTATTTTTTAAAACAACTATGATGGAAGATTTAAATCAGTCCTAGAGGATATAGAATATTTTCCCTGTATAAATGAATAGGAAAATAAGTTTAGTAATGATGAATAAAAACAATATTTTAAAAGGGAATCTTACTATAACACTGATAATGAAGAAGATAGCCTTGCAAATTCAAATGAAAAGATACCAATGGAGGGTGATTACACAGAAGCTTTATAGAATCTACAGGAGGATACAATGCTTCTTTCTATATTGAAAGATACTAATCAATATCCTATTCATAGAGATATTTCTTCTTTTGAGGGAGGTCATGGGTTGCAAATACCTATTGTTGTTTCAAGAAATCTAATATGTGTTCATGAATTTTTACATTTTCAAGAAAATACAAAGAAGATTTTTAAATTTCCATATTCCGAGTTTCCTTTTGAACAATGTTGTAATGAAAAACTTGACTCAGTTACAGAGCATAGAAAATATTGTTTCTATAGTAGTGAAGAGGAGAAACAATTTTTTGAATTGAGTTTGAAAAGGATGTCATATATGGATATATTCACGAGGAATTTCAAGAAGAGACAATGCTTTCTTTCACACCTATTGACCAAAATCAAGATTGTGTTATTGAAAATTAAGTAAATCTATTTCAAAGTAACATTATTGATTATATGTTTCCCCTTGTTTCTTATGAGCCATATCCTACTCAATGTTTGGTTCATGAGGAATATACGACTGATTCTTGTAAATCCGCTCATACTGGACTCTATAACTTATGTCTTGCTTTTGATGAATATAATCTTGAAGAAGATGTGTAGAGTCATGTATCATCATTCAAAAAAAATTCAAACAACAACAAGTTCATATATGACCGTTATGACACAGAATCAAAGCTTGGTATTGAGGAACATATATCTAAAATGAAAAAATTAGGAACTGTTATTAGTGCATCAATGTATGATAATTATGAGAGTTCTAATGAATAATTTCAGATATATGTATTTATTTCGATTGTTCTAAAATATATAGAGCTCGACCATAGTGAACAAGAACCAATGGAATTTTTTCAATGTGATTAACTTTTGGTATTTCCTCCTTTTTCTTCATCGGAATCACAAGCAAGGAAATCGAAGATCATTCAGGAACAGTTCAGTCAAATCAATCATGAAGAAGATACCTCATTTTTTTATGAGAAACATGTCATCCATCATATTCTTCATGATCCAGTTGCATTTTGGTTGGAGTATACATTATCCAAGGTCCCATATGACTTAGGTTATATGAATATTATATTTTTAGATCATAAGTATAAAATTCATAATCATATGATGTTGTAGTTTCCTATTTTTCTTATCCCTATTTTGCAAAAGTGCATACAATGAGTTCAACCAAGTAGTGGGGAACTTTCCTAGTATCACCAGAAATGTTAGTTTGCTTTATCAAAGTGTCTGGACTGATCAAAAAAGGAGGGTTATGTACATAAAGAGGCTTGTCGTCAAGCATTTTCTTTCATTTTGTATAGTTTGTTTTAATTTTACTTCATTCGCTATTTATTACTGGAGCAAGTAGGTAGATTTTTAATGCTATAAGTTGTTGACAATTTTTGTATCATATATCAAATCACTTCTCAAGTCTGAAGGAGATGAATCATTTCAAGAAGACTCCATGATCCAATATAATAAGGCACTTGGTTTATAGTTCTCAATAAACTGCAAGGGTATGTCGTCCCCGTTGGATCCAATGTTAGTACCATTTTGGTTCTTGTCAAAGATATGAAGGTTTGTTGAGGTGGCCAAGCTGAGATTGGATGCGTTGTGGAAGACGGTAGAGATTCCAGAACCTTTGAGCTAAAATTTCCAAGTTATCTCAAGGATGATTTAATAAAATGGTAAAAGATACATGACCTTGTGCACCTAAGGAAAGTCTTAAGCACCTAGACACTTATCATAGGTCCAAAAGGGATTATGACTCCCGAAAGGGGCCTAAGAATTGTAGCTCAGGGGCTTATCATGAGACCACAACCCAGGAACCAAGCGCATCGACCCATCAAAGTCCGACTCATCAGAACTCCCTCATTAGAGTCTTATTTGGATCTAACCCTTAAGCGCTTTGATGGTGCACCATCAGATCGATGACCCAAATTTCATCACGCCATCATCCATGCCCTCAAGATTTCAATGGTCTAGCTCTTATCTGGTGGTTGTGTCATCATGTCATCAAAGTTCCCATCAGAGCCAATCAACAGTTGCCACATGTACAAAAGAAACTCACTAAAGGTAAAACATAATGCATCGAAAATGGGTGATATGTTTCATGTTCCCCTACCACATCAGTGCCATCATGGGCCAACGAAAAGTCACCAAGTGTCCAATATGACGTCAACAAGGCATGTTAAAGCCTTTGATGATTTTTTCTCTTGGTCTAGCAAGATCAATTTCTCTTAATTGTTTCCAGCTCCAGATCAATGATCCAGATCTCATCCGGGGGACAAGTCCGAATGAGGCTATTTGTACGAAGATGAATGATTCTTGTTAGCTCGGAGTGCCCCTCATCGAAAAGATATTGGGAACCTAGCACTTGATCACTCCAATGGGTACACCATATGATCAACGGTCCATATTTAGTCCCTCTAGTGCACCAATTCAACATTACATGTGGAATTATAGTAGGGAAATTATCAAATACAATTAGAAGTTGCCACGTGGACATGTGGAACCCAAAAAAAAAATTAGAAAAAACATATCAAATATGGGTGACACGTGTCATGCATTTTGTCCACGTCAACACCCTCATTGACCAATATTGAGCTACCACGTGTCTACGGGACCCAGCTGATGTCAACAATGGTGCCATTAGAACTTTGGGGATTTTGATTTTTGGTCAAGCTCAAATGAACGACTCATATTGGATCAAGTTCCAGATCTATGGTCCATGTTTGATTTTAGTCGTCAGGCCCATCGGAGTCTCCCTCATTGGAGCTTCTCTCGTTTGATTCCTATTGGGATATAACCCTTAATCGACCCAATGGGTGACCATCCAATAAACGATCATGATCACTTGTTGAGATAGATCTGACGCTTTTGACACTTCTTGAGTCTCGTTATCTATGTAGTTGTAATTTCGAGTATGTTTCAATAGAAGAAATGATTGCAGGGAATTTTAAGGAGTAGGACATGATGGATATTTTGGCTAGAAAATATTAGTTTCTCCACGATCTCAGCATAACATAAATATAGCAGTTAAAAGTAAATTTTATAATTTTAACAAGGGGGAAACCATTCAAAAATCAAGAAGCGGTAAACAATTTCAAGAAGCCAGAAGTGGTTTCAAGAAGTAGTTTATGGAATGAGCGAGAGGAATAAAATACAATGAAGGTGCTCATTTTATGGGTTGAGACTTTGGGGAATTTAAGAGTTTCTTATAACCAGATTTGTTTGATCAAAAACCTTGAGCACATACAGATGGTAAATGCAACAGGAAACTAGATATTCATCCCCTGCGTTATGTTTCAGTTTGTAATTCCTTTTCTTATAGTTTTTGTGTTCTTGTAAAGAATATCCTCCCATTTTTTATTTTATTGTATAAAATTTGACTTATAAAATCTCAGACAGTAAATTATTCAACATATTCAGTATTACGGTATGATGTCTAGTTGTGACATAGAAGTGATTTCCTTTGAATGTATGACCATTTCTTGTCATTTCTTTGTGCATTTAAATGATATGCAGAGATACCTCCATGTATTTAAATGTATGAATATTTTAATTGTTTGAAGCATGTTTTTATTGATCCGTATTCACATGTTAGAGTTGTTTAATTCTTAATTTATCAACACATTGTTCTTTTTCAATAATCTACAAGATTCATTCTCTGCAGTGCCTTGTACGTTTATCTTATTTTTATTCTAATTCACCACTTTATTCTCCTTTAAAACTTGATTTTCTAAAACACTCGTAGACATATGACTCTAAGAGTTGAGAGAATTTTTCATCTGAGCTAAGATCATTTGAGGTCCTACAATTTGAAGAAAGAGAGAGGGAAAAACTTCCCAAATATTTCACAATTACTTCACTGCAAATATAGCTTTAAGACTCATCATGAGTCTTAGCTCCTACGGTACCTTGGAATCATTCCAATAATAGCATGGAACATCTCTAGGGATAACAAAATTCATTTAACAATAGCATAAAATATTTCATCAAAATATATACCTTTCTTATGTGCAAACCCATTTAGAACAAGTCTGGCCTTGTACTGCTTCTTCCCTCCATATTCTTCCTTCAAACTATAAACCCACTTCTTCTGCAATGCTCTCTTTCCTGTAGGAAACTGAACCAAGTCCCAAGTCTGGTTATTTACCAAGTAGTCAATCTCCTCTTCCATGCCTACTCCCACTTCTTTTTAGTGTCTACCTACTTTGCCTCTTCATAACTTTCCATTTCACCAGAATCAATCAACAATAAATAATACAATGAAGGAGAGTATCATTGAAGGGGTCTACTTAACATGGTAGATATTCTAATAACACTTGCAAGAGTTTGAGGTAAATTCTTTCTCATGTTGTTGTACATTTTGACTTTCTAGTACCTTTGTAATTTCAGTTTCTTTTATTTCACTAAGCACTGTGTATTATGTTTTTTCCTTTTCCTATTTCTTTCCCTGCAATTGATCTTTGTACATGACCTTTTCATTGAATACCGCATCTCTACTCCTAATTTTTTTGTGATTTTCATAATCCCATAATCAATAACCAAATTATTAACAATGTATCCAATAAAGGTACACTTCTTGGATTTTTCCTCAAGCTTTGTTCTATTTTCTTTATCAATATGGAAAAAGGATTCACAACTGAAAGTCTTCATAAATTACTAGTTTACCTTTTTACCTATCCATGCTTCCTCTAGAATATCACCATCCAAGGATCTTGAAGGCCCTCTATTTATTAAATAAACAAGATTATCTACAACATATTCCCAAAATTGTAAGGGAAACCTTGCATGCAATCTCATACTCCTTGCATGTTCCATGATTGTCTCGTTCTTCCTTTTGACACACCATTTTCTTATGGTGTTCCTAGAACTATTTTCTCTTTATGAATCCCATGGTATGAATAGTAATTATCAAACTCTTTGCTACAATATTCACCTCCATTATATTCTCTAAGAGACTTCAACCTTTTTCCTGTCTCATTCTCAACCAAATCTTTCCATTTCTTAAAAGTGTCCAAAACATCATATTTTTGTCGAATGCAAGAAACCCAAGTTTTTCTAGTTGCATCATCAATAAAAGTAACATAATAATGAGAGCCACCAAGAGATGATACATGAGTTGGTCCCCACACATCTGTATGCACGAGATCTAAATTTTCACTCTTATTTTCCTTTCTAACTTTGAGAAATCTGACTCTCTTATGTTTTCCATAAACATGGTGCTCACAAAAATCCAGATAAACTTGTTTAAGATATGGAAACAAATTTATTTTGTGGAGTATATGCATCCCCTTCTCACACATATGTCTAATCCTATGATGCCACAACGATGTATCCACTCTTGTATAATCTAAAGAGATAGAAGAGTCAACATTAGTAGTACATACATACAATGTACCTACCTTCTATCTTCTTGATATTACCAACGATCCTGTAATGATCGTCCACGCCTTTTATGTAAAAGTAGATATAAGCCTTCAATTCCCAACTGCCATGTTGAAATTGGATTTCTTCTCAAATATGGAACATGTCTCGCCTCTTTCAACAACCATTGGTTTCCATTCTTTAAATTTATGTGTACCTTACCCATTCCAACAATTTTACATGGTTCATCATCACCAAAATAAAGCTGTTCAAAATCACCTTGAACATAATCTTGACAATATTTCCTATGTGTTGTGGCATGAAATGAAGCCCTTGAATCTAATACCCAAGAATCAGTAATATTATCTAAAGAAGGAATCAAAGCATCTTGTAACACATCACCTGCTACATTTTCTTCCTAACTTTTTTCTTGGTGTCCATCTCCTCATTTCTTTGGAGATCTACAGTCTTTATTCATATGTCCTTTCTTCCCACAATTATAGCACTTGATCTTTTCTAGTCTATATTTGGATATTCCCTTCCTATACGTACCACGGTTCCCTAGGCTCTTTCCTCTTTCCCTTTGTCTTCCCCTATGCTCCATGGTCAACACATTACCAGATGTCTCGCTTGTGCTTTTCTGTTGCATTTTCTCGCTAAGGATAACACCAATAACATCATCAAATTTTAGAGTGTTTGACCCAAGACAGAGTTACTTACAACCATTACCAATCCATTCCATCTTTCTGGTAATGATCACAATATTATAAGATCCCTAACCTCATCATAAAACTTCCCTCCTACATAAATTAGTTGATTAGTAACCGTATTAAATTCATTTAAATGATCGGCAACAGACTGACCTTCTAACATCTTCATATTAAATAATCGCGTCATTATAAATACCTTGTTGGAGGCCGATAGTTTTTCATACAGTTTATCCAATTCCTTCAGGATATCCTCCATTGTCTTTTATTTTGAAATGTTGAAGGCCATTGATGCTTCCAGGCACAGTCGTATCGTTCCTAGTTCCTTTATATCAAGAACCTCCCATTCTTCATCCTTCATACTCGTCGGTTGCTTTTATTTTCTTCCAAACAGTAGGAAAATATCCTTCTGATATAGATAGTCTTCCATTTTCATCTTCAATAACTGGTAGTTTTGGCTATTAAATTTCTCGACCCTAAACTTTCCATCTTCCACCATTTCTCCCACTCGAACTAGGAACCCTCTTTTCCTTTGAGTTACCTTTCGCTCTAATAGCAATTGTTAGAAAAATAGGATCACGAAGAAATAATATAAAATAGATGTGGAAATAAAACACAGAAGATACACAATACAATAGAGACATAGATATACGTGGTTCACCCAATATGGGATACATACACCAGAGAAATTTGCATTCCTTCCTATATTATTATCCAGCAAATGAAGGGATACAACCTAGAACACACCCACTATAACTTCCTCTTTTTTTCTCACAATATCCTCTCTTAGAATGCAATATTCACTCTCATACCTAACCGCAATATAATTCCCTCATACATAAAATAAGGTTTCCTTCTAGGAAAAAAAACACCTAACATAACTTCTACCATCAGATTTGCAACCTAATGATGAACAATTCATATTGACTATGAAATTACAATATTTTACAAGGAAATTTTCCCAAAACTTTCTCTCTGGGGGCACTACCCCTAAATCCCTACTAAGGGAGGCTTCATAAGGTGTTTCCACCCCCTGGCTGCAGATGTGGGGGGTAATCCCCCCCAAACCCCTCGTCAAGAAATGGGATCCAGAGTCATCCATACATTCATCATCAAATTCTTGTAGTGAACTACTCGAGTCACACAGAAGCGTCCATTAGTAGTATGTGGTTCTGCAATGACTAAGTAATAGCATGTTGGTTGTGGATCTTGATTATCTTCTTGATTCAAAACTGTAGAATACTAATGGAAACTTCTATGTGACTCGAGTATTTCAGTACAAGAATTTGATGATGAATGTATGGATGACTTTGGTTGTGATTATGGAGAATATTCATAAAAATTTAGACCATGCTATATTCCAAAAACTAATCTAGTTGCTTAGTTACTCTAGATACTTTTTTTCATTACTTTTGTAACTATTCTATTTATTAAACAAGATGCTATGTTTCATTTAAATGGTTGTACCAGACTTTAGTAGGCACTTGAAGAATCAATGATTCTTCAAGTGCAAGGATCTTTAATTACCATTTAATAGGATGTTAATTAGTTGATCCAAAGGAGCTACGCCTACTCTTAGATAAGAGGGGGATGATAAAAAGACAAGGAGACAAAAAAAATTTGTCACTTACATTTTTCTAAATACAAATACAATTTCCCAGTTCTTCTATGATAAACTTATTATTTAAGTAGACTAATAATGTTATAACTTCTTCAACACCTAGCTCCATGGAGAAAGGGCATGTTCTTGAGGAAACTAGTGTTGCTTCTCATTTTATGTTTATGTTTATATATTATACATTTACTTTTTGTATCTGATGTATCAAATGTTTGTTTTATTTCATAAGTTATGTTTATAATACTTCTAAGTATTCTTTTGTTTTGTTATTTACAAACTTTATGACATCATTTTCAATCTTGACTTTTCTCTCAACTATTTCCAAGCCTTATCAACTTGTGATTTCACACTTATTTATAACTCTTTAGTGTCCTATAGTACATTAAGATGACTTCTCATTTCTTGCATGATCTTTTTTATTTGGTCCCAAATACAATGTTTTTATCCTATAAGATATTTCTTTGCAGAAATATGTTGATCATATTTCTTGTTGAAATCTTCAAATTCTACAATTTGAATGCTTCTTTTAGATACAATTTTATCTTTCTCAACTATGGAAGCATAATTTTGATCTATCAAATCATTTCTATTGTTAATATTTTCTTGTAATTCCACCATCTTTGAATCCATTTATTGGATTAAATTATTAGCCTGCCTTACTTCTTTTTGTAGTGTTGAAACCTACCCTTTAAGTTTTGCAATCTGCTCTGCTTCAGAGCCCTATGGTAAAATTAATGTATCAAGAATGTTTATCCTACGAATACTTTATACCAAACTTGTCTCTTGTTATTTACTTAATATTTCAATTTCTTTCTCCAAATGGATATTTCGATCGTTAAGAATCTTAAGCTAGTGGTGAAGTTGACCTTTTCCCTTTTCTAGCTCCATTAGCTCTTTGGTTGAACATGCTCTATAAAAGGCATATTTAATTTTCCCTTCAATATTCAGATTCATTTCTCCTTCTCTTTCAACAGAGAGAGTATAGATGATATGTTTTCTAATCCATGTCCTAGAGAAATCAACTTTTTCTCAAAATTATTGATTGATGTCATCCTGGCTCTATTTGTTCTTTTTTCAACTTTCAATTGATTTTCCAATTTTCGTATTTGCAGTGTTAACTTTCTGAAATTCAATGTTTCTTATATTATATCCTTTTCCACTACATTTCATATTTTCTTATGCCACTGGATCTTATCTTCTGGGGTGAAACTATCTAAATCCGCTATAAACCTTGTTGTATCATAATCTTGGGGCCTCGGATAGTTTTTTAGATTTATAAACTTTATCCTATAAGAAAACCATCTGAAAATATCCTTTTTCATAATTGATAGAAGACAATAATCTAGGTGGAGTAGGTCCTTCATGGATTATTTGAGCATATAGATGTCATTTTTCCCATTTAGCAATTTTCTTCTTTAGTTTTATTTCAATGAATATATTTGATTGTTTTGTTGGGATGGATAATTCTCTTGATACTTCACTTCCTAGGATTGCCTTGCCAATACCTTTGTAATCAGAGTCACTTGAATATGCAATCTAAGTTATTGAAATAAAGAACTGTTCAAGAAAATGATTCTTTGACTCTCCTATTAAGCTTGATTCCATTTCAACCTGTAAGTCTAGCTTTGTTCTCTTGGATGGATGTTCATGCTCATCCACCTCCGTTGGGTCATATTCTATTTTTCTTTGGAGTTCTACATTTTCTGAAGTCTCCCTTAAAAATCCATTTCCTTTGTTTTCTTTTTCATTCTTGATTATGATAACTAAAGAAGATGGAAGACTGCATTTAGTTGGTTCCTTCTGAATGTTCTCTTGCTTTGGTGGGCTCAAACTTTGATTCTAAAGTAGTTGTTGAACTTCTTCCCATGATTCTTTGTTTGCGCACATTTCTCTTACCGTGTATACATGATGAACATAAGGTAAAAGACCAACTTCATGTCTCATGTTAGCAATCACATTAAAAGGATCATATTTACAAGGATCATCTTGTTCAAAATTGGAACTCTTCATAATGTTTTCTATGATCTCTAAAGCTTATTTGTCCTTTACTATAAAAAATAAATATTCTATTGGAATATGAAGAATAGTCTTTTTTACTTTTTGAGGAAAATTGAACATAATATGAGCCTATTATTTGTCTTAAACATTCCAAAGAAAAAATTATAGGAGTAAGGAAGACTAATAGCCTGTGCGGTTTTGACTCAAATCTATAAACTCTTAAGACTATGTAATTTTTTTAAATATACCAGTCTGTTATCTTTATTTGTTCTATAAACTAAAGTGTCACAACCATGGTTTATAGAACTAAATCTAAATCTATTATAACCATGATTTTTTTTATCCTCAACTATGATAGTGACACTATGCTTATCTATAAAGTGCCTAAAAATTGGATTTTCTGTTTCAAACTACTACGAATCAGTATTTACCTCCTAGGAGACATTTAATAAATGTGTAACTAGATTGTTCTAATTTCGTTGAAAACCCTCTGTGGAAATTTATGAAAATATTTTAGAGGTGAATTTTTCTTTAGCATACCAGTGTTTGCAAACTTAACTCTATGAAGTTTTCATAGTGAACCTAGCTAGTAGAAAAATCACACAAATCTTATGAGAGAGAGAATAGAAGAGAGAGAAAATTGAGATAAAGAATGAATCGTATTAACTGAATGAGTAAAATGGTTAAATACACATGATATACTCTACATGGCTAAGTGGATGCACCATAATAGTGATCTAGAGAGACATAGAAACTCACTGACAAAAACTGAAGTAATCTTCCACTTAGTCCTAGTTAATTGGTCCATGCAATCATCAATTAACTGAGTCACACATGTGGAAGTGAGAGAAACACATGTAACATAAGATATGTTCCCTCTTGGCTATATGCATGATATATGTTCACTCTTGGTGAGGAATCTGAGGTGAACATGCAACTGTTGGTGATAAAACTAAGGTTGCCATGCATGAGTGGACTTCATTGGTTTAACTAAGGTGTAACTGAATCTAAATTGAATAGGGAAGGCGCTCTATTTTACGAGAGATGCCCTAATTTGTAGGGGAATATTCTCAAGAGAGAATATTGTCATATATGGAAGCACCCTCAACATTGAACTATCCATATTAGGAAAATAATTACCTAGGTGAGTGTGTAATATCTCCAACAAACTCCTTCAAACAGAAAGATTTAACCCTTTTTCAAGAGAATATCACTAACATATTCAACCTAAACTCCTGTATTTTCAATGTATCAAAAATGAAAGGTGGCGTCATGTTTACTAATTAATTTAACGCTTATTAAATGGAAAACATATGTGTCAATTTACCATTGGTTTGAATTTTATCATGCAATCATTGAGCTTTAAAGTTTCCAACTACCCAATGATACAGTGGTGGATATGGAAATCGAGTGGTATCAGAGATTCAAAAAGTGGTTTTTAAATCTCTCAAACACTATGATTAGATTGTAATGGTGCCACGTGTATAGGGGGTGGTTTATTAGTTTCAGAATTAATTGTTAAATTATACATCAATCACTTGTTTCTCCGAAATTACTCATTGATTGTTGATTAATATTTGTTTACAATCGTTATATATGGGTGGAAATTATGTTAAATTTTATGTTTTAAATATAAATCGTGCCCCAATTTATTTATCTTAAGTGTTAATTTGGACCTTAATTAATTTGTTTTAAGATAAATAAGTAAGATTTATTTGAAAACTTCAAATTTTGGGGGTTTTATAATATAATCTATGATTATTCAAACTAACTAAGGTTTAGTTACAATAGAACCCAAGTTTGATGTGCAAACAAAAATGTCGCTAGTACATTATTCTATTCAATGAACCTGTGGGCAGGGTGGGATTGCCCTGGAATAGTAAGGGGTACTCCCCGGTACATAATCCCAATTAGACTATGGATCATTTTGTTTAGGAGACCCATATGGATTCTCTCTCAGCTTCCATTACTGGTTATGAGGGTGGATCATTGGATATTTATGTGAATGTATATATAGATGAAAACTATCTGAAATAAAAAAAAAATATATAATCTACTATATCCCATCCTATCCTCGCTAGGAGAACACTATTGTAATAAAATGAGTTGAATTGAAACTAAACTCGCAAACACTTCACGCAGATAGTTGTTATGAAGATGAAAAGATAGATAAAACATGCATACAAATACATAAATAGAATAGTCTAATTCATATTACCACATGCATTAACAACTCATATGCTCAGGACATAAACATAAGAAAGAATAACACAACTATTAGAAAAATAAAAATTTATTTAAGAATAGTCTACGCACAACAATATATCCTTAAAACACATGTAAACAGTAAATAATTTGGTGAAAAATAGTCGACAACAAACCACCATTTACAAACAATTGTTCTCTCTATAAAATTGGCCCTATGGGGTTCTTAATATTAATTAACATAGTATTTTATCTGAAAATAGTTTCTTGAGTGTATACAATGCTTGAAGATCCCCTACAAAATGGGATTCATCCTTTATTTATACAAATATTACTAACTCTTGAAAACGTCTTATTTCCTTCCTCAAGAAGAGGTTACAAAGTTGTTCAACTTCCCCCACTTACTATTGACATGTGTGAGAATGGGGGAAAAAATGGGGGTAGTTGGGAAAAAGACAAAACAACATCTAGTTGAAAGAAAATTTGAATTTGGTATTTTTTCTTATTCATGCACTCTTATCCCTGATGTAATATTTCCATATCTCGTACTAGTCATAGAGTGAGTTGATTCTTCGGTCCAAGAGTTCCTCAAGAGAAGCTTCATGTGTAGTTATGTTGTCATTGAGGATATTCATGTATTTTGCTAAGGTAGTCTTAAACGCATAGATCATAGAATGTACATTGGTGGGTTGTATGAGGTGTTGCTCAATTATACCCATCGTCACCTTGGTAGTTTCTTTTGTTATCTCTCTCCTATGATTTTTTCTCTGTTGGATTTTGTCGAGAAGTTGTTCCATTGTGAGAGTCTTACCGAGCTCTTATAAAGGAGGGAGATGACACTTTTGTATCAAAACTTGTGTTGCTTTGTGAAGATTTGAAGAAATTGCTAGCAAGTTGGTCATATCTTTATCTTCTCTCTGCCCAGCTTGCTGAAAGCATCCAAGAAAAGTGTAGTCAATCTTTATTTATGTCCCTATGGAACAAGGAAGTTGGGATGCATCATCTAGGTTATTAGTGATCCATTTATCAAACTCACCCAGAGCTTCCTGGATTGTGATGAGTTGGGTATTCTTGGATTATACCCTATTATGTTGTTGTTTTATGGTGGTTGTATTCTATTGAAAAAGGTGCAAGTGGGAATACATGTTTGTGATGGATTCCTTTAGTTTTATCCTAACTTTCTCTGCACTTACCTTGAGCTCTTTTAGGTTTCCCTTGTCTACCCTCATCTATTGAAGTTATTCCTATAACTCCTTGATTTTGGCATCCTTCTCTTGATTCTGGCAATACATACTTAAGGTTATGTTATGTCGCCATAGTAAACGAGGTGCCAATAGAGGCTATAGAAAGTGGGTCATTGTTGGCCTTTTCTGTTACAAGAGTTTCTATAACAACAGATAATGGGTTGCCACTTATGACCAAGACCTTTCTCGTTTATGTTTGCATGATGTGGCCTGTTTCTTTGCCATACTTGAAAATTTTCAAATTTGGCACTTTGCTCGGTCTATATGGGGATCTAAGCCCCAAATCCAACCCACCGAATTGAGTGTGACTATAGGAACCTCCTGTTGATATATTTGAGATGTAGGTGTCCATTGGTGATGCATTGTTTTTCTGAGATTATTCATATTTCTTCCATTGTTCCTCTTTCATTGCCTTGGTTTCATCTTCACTTGCTACTTTTTGTATTGCCTCTGTCTCTTTTGTTGCTTCTTATATATCTATTCCAGTTGTTCCTTTCTATTCAACTTCATCGTTTGCTTCCTTTTCGGTAGAAGCCTTTGCTTCTGATTCTGCTTTAGATGTTTTTGTTGTTGCATCATCTTTGGCTTTAGATATAGCCTCATTGGTTTTCCTCTTCTTTTATGTTGCATCTTCCTTCTTTTTGTGAACTCTATCTTTATTTATTCTCTTCTTCTCTTGTTTCTTCTTCTTTGACTAACCTAAAATGTGTGGTCATCATTGTGGTGGATTTTTTTTTATGCATGTTCTTCCTCTTTCTTTTTCACTTCTTCATTCTTCATCAGTCATCCTCCCTGGAGGTTTTCTTTGCCTTCTGGTAATCAACTCATTGTATGTATTTTCTCTATAGTGGATTTATTCTTCCTCCCAAATGGCCAAAGTGTATTCCCGTGGGACTCCATACTTGTTACAATGTTCCTTGACCACTTTCTTTGGGTCATTCCTCCTGAATCTCTCTTCTATGAAGCGATATGAAAGCAACGTATCCACTTTGTCTTGGGCATGCTTGGTGTTTTCAAGAAAGAAGGAGTCTATCCACAATGGGATCGAGGGCGAGATAGCTTTCTTTTCTTAGTAGAGTACTACCCTGACTCCATTAATCATTGTTTGATAGGATACTTTTCGGAGCACCAATTTATCGAGGATAAATCTTGAGAGTAGATGCAAATATTTGGTAGCCCTGTATATCCTGATGTACATATCATGTTCCATTAAGTACCAATCCCCTATCTTTATGATCATCGATAATTCCTTGTCGGTCATGCATGGGGTTGGCATGCATAAAATGTATTCATATAATGGTGTTAGGAAGTGGTCACATATCCTATGGTACTATGTCCTATACTTTTTCTCCCAGAGAACCTTGCAGTAAATATGTATGGAAAGATCCATCATTTTCCACTCCCAACCCATTTTCAGGTACTTATGTGTGATGCACATGATTTCTAGTAGATATGATGACATATAAAAAATTGAGAATGTCCCAAGCTCGACCTCCTTAATAGTTGCGATAGAATCTATTAAATTTTTTGATAGTATCTCATCCCAATCGAATGTTGACCCTTCATATGCACAATAATAGATTATTGGCATCAATGCCAGAGTGAATTTAGAGGTGTCTATCTCTCCATACAATATGCATAGCATATCCACAATGTATTTATATGGCTTCCTCGGCAAGGTGGTTGGGTATCCACTGGTTGGTCTATGTTTGAATGACTTACCTGGTTTGTACCAAATATTGAACAAGTCTCTTTCTGTGTGCTTGAATCCAGCGAGAAGTTATTCATCCAAATTCCTAACTCCCTTTTCTAGATGATAATATTTTTCCATATCAGCTAGCTAGAATGAATTTATGGGCTCTCTCCTAATGTTGCATATGTATTTGTTTTCCAAGTCTATGATATTGAGAATATAGGCAATTGCATCTACATAAGTAAATACTGCAGCACATGCTACTAATCTATGTATTCAATTTCCTTATGTCCTTGAAAACTTTAAGCTCATCTTGGTCATCATCATTGACAAGAAAATTTTGATTTCATCACCCCATTTGAGTGGGTATTCTCATTTCTCTAGGAATCTATTTTTATCATCATACACTGCTCATGGGGAGTCAGGTTCCCTTCATGCCTAATTTTGTTCCCAGAAGCCTCTGTGGAAGGTGCCTTGCATGTTGTTTTCTTTCATGGCGACATTTTTGAACCTGAAACACATACTTGTAATTATCCCAAAAACAAAACCAAGTGAGAAAATAAGCATGATCAAATAAGGAACTGTAAACATATAAGAGATAAGGATGAAAAACAATTTTCCTATGTAAACCAATGTATCAAGTACCCGAAATATCACTTGTATCTATGTTAGGTGGGATATCGTCATCGGAGGATGATAGGATGATTGGGGACATTATGGAGGATTTTGAGGAAGACTAGATTAGCTTGGGGGAAGTCTAGGAAGGTTGGTGAAGTCATTGGGAACAATTACGGTATCTACTAGGAAATTTCATAAGAACCTTCTTAGTTTAAAGTGGAGCACTTCATGTTAAGTATTCTAGTGAACACTTCCAAAGTTTGTATAAAGTCCTCCAGTTGAACTAGATGAAAATGTTGTTAAGTTCGTCGATGGGGAGAGAGCACATTCAGGAGAAGTTTGTTGTAAGCTTGTTGAAAGAACCAGAGCACATATAAAGTTCATCAATAGCATCAGTGACATTCCTGTTAAGTCTTCTGGAAAAAGTAGAAGTGATGTTATTAACTACCCTGGTATACAACGGTTTACACCAGTAACAATCTTATAAAGTATTTCGTTAAATACCAGAGTGATTCATGTAAAGCTCATCGGTGGGACCAGAGAAATTTATGCAATGTCCTCTAGTGAGACTGCAAGAGATCAAGCTAAGTCCTCCAATGAGATCGGATATGATAACAAAAAGTCCTTTGGAAAAACCTGTGACAATTTTGAAAATATCTCTGGTGAATACCAGAGGTAATCATATAAATTACTCCGGTGATACCGCATTCAATCTTGTTAACTTCTTTGAAATATAAAGGGAACCCGAAGTTTTGCCTAAGTCTCAAAATGGATTTGTGTGTTTGGGATTAGGGTTTGAGTGATTCCTCGAACACGACTTTGATCAAGGAATGGGTCTGCATTCGTGTGATTGATCGACCTCAAGAAAGTTATGGCTCTGGCCTTTTCTCTTAAGAGATTAGAGGATGGATTTGAACATCGGTGGGTCGATTGTGGTCCACGAGTGGATCAATAGATCAAGGGATAAGGGCATAAGACTCCCAATCGTGCAAGTGTTGGAAGGTATAAATATTTATGGGAAGCCGGGAAGAGTTCAAGGAGATGGAGAAAAAATAAGGTTGAGTAATATCAAGGTTGAGGTTTAGGGTATGGTGGAAATCTAGGGAAGAATTGAAAGATTGAGGATTGGTAGGTTTTTTCATTGAGTTAAGGTCCCAGAGTGGAATAGGGTAGTATTCCCCAAAACCAGGGCATAACTTGGTACAACACTAGATTATGGGGCGACAAGAATGGGTGGTTTAGGGCCAAAGGAGATCCATGGAAGATACGAAGTAAATAGCCATGTATAATTGGTTTTCAAAGGAAACCCTAACCCTAAAAATAAGAATCTAACCCTAAAATTGAAAGAGTGAAATGGTGTTTAGGGATTACCTGGAAAATACAACACGTGGACTTGAAGGTTGCACTATTAACAGGTCAATTCTCTCGCAAGTGAGATGGTTCGTCAAGTAGGAATGTAGTTCAATGTGACTAGGAGAGTTAACATGGACTTATTCGATGTTAAGGTTCTCCTTCTACCATAGGAAAATTTAGGAAGAGGTCTAGTCACACCAACAACAATGGTATAAAATATTTTGATATACACGAGATCAATTGACGAGAAGTTCATTGGTTTTGTTTATTGGAGGACATGACATGAAGTGCGTTGGTTATTAAATATTCAAAGAATATTATGGGAAGACCTCTAGTTTGTACCAGAGTGGTTACCGAGAAGTGCTATAGTTTCGTCATTTTAGTTCGGGGGGAGTTTCTACGAAGGGCGTTGGTCAAAAGGATCACGTTTTGGTGAAGTTTATGATAAATCCTTTGGTCCAATTGATGAATTTATTAAGAATTCCTCTAGTATGTACAGAGATGTTGATAGGAACTTCTTTGATGTGTGCCAGGAGACTCGAGAGGAACTCTTCCAATATCAAACAATTATCCTTGAAATTTGTCTGAGTGTTGGGATCAAACAAAAACAATGATAAACCAATTTAGACTTGAAAGATGAAGGAACCCATTAAAAGAGGGATGAGAAGAACCAAAGTTCAAAGGTCAAGGTAACCCTTTTGAGAAAGTCAAGAAGCTCTCATATAGAAAAGGAGGGATCCTATTTTCTTGGAAAGGGATGGCTTTTCAAGCAAGATTTCAAGGAAAAGGGAGGTTGTGATGCATAGCATAAAAAATAATGATGCATTAGGCAAAGCCATGAATCTATGAAAGGACGTATTTAAACATACAACTTCTGATAAAATGGAAACATCGATAGTGCAAGATCCAAGAGAGAAAGAGTAGGTCCAATAGCATTTTAAAATGTTTTTTTTTTACAAGAGATCAGAACCATGCCTAGAACACACTGATTACCATAAAATACCTTCTCAGCCATAATTATCTTCAGGAAGGAATGAGAAGTACAACAGTGAAATGAGACATCAGGAATGTTGAAAATACAAGTTGATTACACATTTCTCTAGTGTTTCTCCACTTCTAGTGAGAATCCATAGCCCTGACGAAGTCACCTTAGTGTCACAAGTCTTGCTCCGCTACCAGCAAACGTCCATAGCCCTGGTGAAGATACTTGCATGTCCCACATGATCTATAATGTCTTTACCCTAGAATTTACCTTTTGTGATTTGATTCTCTTTTATTCAGAGAGAGGTGGATGGGGGAATTCCAATATTCCTTTAAAGGTATGACGAATGACACCTGTTAAAGTGAGGTTTTCCAACTTGATTATAGATAAGTGAACTCCCTGAATAAAAAGTCCTGGAATACTACAAGTGACTTTCCAAAATAGTTTCCCCTTAGTTTCAAACATACAAAAAATATATTCTTAGACATGACCCTAGGCGTTTTTCCTTGTTATATTTTAAAAGTACGATGCTCGCCTACTACTAAAATATGTTCTGATAATGGGTCTTATTTGAATTCATACACAACGATGCTACACAGATAAGAATAAAGTTATGTATAGAAAACAAACTACAAATTTACCGGATTTTGATACCAATGTGTCACACTTCAACAATTATTCAGGTTGAAGACATCAAACTTCTAAGGAGTCCAGGGTGACAATTTTCAAGAGAGAAAATAAAATACCAACTGAAATCAAAAGCTAACCAAATTGCAAATCATAAATCGAATAAAAAAAGGGTGAAAGGTAAAGAAAAACAAAACAAAAAATCAAAATGAAAATTGAACTCTTTATTTATGTAGAATGGGAAACTACCTCAATGGATAGTTGATGTAGTGTTTTAAGATTTGGTTGTTAACGGGGAGGAGTTATACATCCCCTTATATGTTTTGCAAGCGATAGGTTCATAGGTCATTTTTCTCTTTAATTATGAAAGGAATCAACCACAATTGTTGAAAATTTGAATGTTTTCCTTTGTCTTCATGTGGCTTGTCCCATTTGAGGACTAGGTCACCAACCTAAAAGTATTTCTCGCTAGTATAGTTTTTATCAAACCAGTGTTTAACATATTTTTGGTGAGTTTCAAGTTCGGTTCTAGCTTTGGATCGATTCTCTTCTAGATTCAATAAGGTGTTGATGCATCTTTGGATGACATGACACTCTCTCCTACGTGAATCTTGTGTAAGATGAAGGGAAGGAAGATAAATATTTGAAGGATATCTTATTTCCCATAGACAAGGAAATAAGGACAGGTCCCTATGGAAGCCTTGGGGGCAGCACAATTTTCCCATAGGGAATTGGGTAGTGCATTATACTAATTTCTTTGTCGGTCGACTATAGTTCATTTAAGAATGCAGATCAAATTATTGTTTGTAGATTCATCTAAGCCATTACCCTAAGAGTAATAGTTGGATACATATCTTAAGGTGATCCCCTCTTTCTAGAGAAAACTCAACCAACTTAAGCAATGAAAAATATGTTGTGTTATCAAATACAAGAGAGTTAGACACTCCAAACCTTGTTATGATGTGTTGTTCAAGAAAAATTATTACCACTTCGTCATTTACTATGGTCAATGGTACTGCTTCCATCCAATGTGTGAAATAATCAGTAGCAGTTAGAATATACCTGTGTTATTTGGATGAGTGTGGATTGATCTCACCAATTTTTTCCAGCCCCCACTGCTTGAAGGGCTCTTCAATAGAGATAAGTTGAAGTGGAAAATTTGTGTTGTCCTCTCTTCTGGTAGACTTTTAGACACCTTCACAACTCTAAGAGTAGGCATGCACATCTTTGAATAATTTCGTCCAATAGTATCCAGCTATCAATATCTTGTGGGAAGTGGTGTCTCCAGAAAAATAATGTCTAGTCAGTCTGTCATGCATTTCTTTAAGTAATTTGTCAACATCTTTCTTTTCAAGACAATGGAGTAGGACTCTGTCATTATTTTTTCTGAACAAGATACCATGAAACAATTGATAGTGTGTGAAATTCATCCTTAAAGGTCTCTTTTGTTCGGCATTGATATGGTCAAGAGTTATGCCATGATGAAGATAGTACTTGAGGTCATTGTAACATTAATTCTCAACTGGTGAAACATAAGGAACTTTTTGAGTGTACAGGGTTGGTTCCTCTTGCCATCCATCTTCTTCTTGATCTTCAAAATCAGTGATTCTAGTTTCTAACTTATAGAGGCCCTAAACTTTAATGATATTTGTTGGTTTAAATTCAAGGTCATACTTCTGTAAAGTAGTAATCCAATTTCCTTGTCTATCGCCCAGTTCCCTCTACACAAAGAGATATCTGACCTCTAGGTGAGGGACGATCACCTTGGTATGATTCTTCAATACACAAGGCCTAAATTGTTTAATGGATTTGTAGACAACAAAATCATGCTTTTCTATCGGTGGATAATTTATGTCAGCACCTTGTAGTCTAGTTCTCATGAATGCAATGGGGCACTCATTACATTGCTAGTCTTTATGAGTGAGCAACGTTGTAAGAGAATGGTCAGATGCAAGTGTATACAGTAAGAAGCCCTTGGTAAAATATGGAATTTTTAAAGCAGAGGTAGTTGATATGGTGACCTTGATATTAACAAATCCTTCCTTTTCAATAGATGTCCAATTGAGTTGCATATATTTCTTGATCATCTGCTAAAGACGTTTAACAATTTTGGAAAAGTCTAGAACAAATCTTCTTACGAAATTGATTTTTCCAAAAAAAGACTACATGAACCTTTTTTTATGTGGCGGCGGGATTTGAATAATAGATTTAGTTCATTCTGGGTCTATAGAAATCCCATCCTATGAAATAACATGCCCCAACAATTTTTTTTCTGAAACAAGAAAGATGTTATTCTTGGGGTTTAAAGAAATACCATATTTTGTGCATCTTTCAAATATTTGCTTCATACTTTTGGGGTGATCAGCTCTTTGTTTTGAACATAATTTGACATCATCAAGATAGATCACCACATTATGACCAATTGGAACTTTGAAAGTTATTTCCATTTCCATTTGAAAGGTATCACCAACATTTATTAGACTGAAGGGAATTCTACGATATGCATATGTTCCCCACTTCATCCTGAAGGTGGTCTTTAATCGGTCTGGTTCTACTACGAGAACCTGATTGTAACCAGAAAACCCATATAAACGAGAAAAAAAATCAGAACTAGAGAGGAGTTGTAGGATTTTTTCCATAGGGGAAAATAGATAGTTGTTCTTATTGTAGGATAGATTCAAATTTCAGAAATCTATGCAAATTATGATCTCCCCAGATCTCTTCCTAACATGGACCATATTAGACACCCAGGTTGAGTGACAAACTTTGAAGATGATCTGGGTGGCTAACAATTTATTTAGTTCTTTATGAATGAGTGGTTCAAGGGTTAGGTGTATTTTCCTTAACTTCTGTTGAAATGGATTTACACCTTCCTTGATAGGAATCATGTGTTGAATGATATGGGTGTCATAGGTCTTCAAATATTCATACATCTAGGAAAATACATGATGACATCTCTTCAACACATGCATGAATATATGTTTCTCTACCTATGAACAACAAGTTCCCATATTGATGTATTTGGGTTGTTTAGGGATACCGAGATTCACCAAAAAGTTCATCATGGTAGACTTGTTGGTCTTCATGTTCATAGGATTTCTGAAATTAGTCGGTAAATCAAACAACTTTTCAAGTGATAACACATTTTTTGATATGCAATTATCTTTATTCTTACTTGATTCGTCCTGGTAGTCTCAAAGATCTTGTTCATGTGTTTTTTCATCTATTATTGAGTCCTGGAAAATGTTGGAGCTGGTAAGGAAATTCATAATATGAGTATAATTATTAAATACCCTCAAGTTGGTGATGTCATCTGGTACAGCCTAAAAGTCATTTCAACAGAAAAAACATCATTAAGGGGCATGAACCTAGATGTTGTATTTGTTAAAATGTTTACATCAGTGTTTTTACTGCGAGGGATAGAAGTGATATTAAACTAGCACAGCCACTCAAAACCGTGGCTGATGAACGTCGAAAGGCATGGACAAAAAATGAAATGCACAGTCAGAAAATGAAATTCACAACCAGAAAATGAGTGTCTACAGCCAACGTGCTAAATTCAAAGTTTAGTATTAATTCTAGCGAAGGCATATTCTGGTTATCAATTTTATCTCCCAACGTTCCTTGACTTCCAGGGTCAAATCTACTGCGCAGGCGTCTTGCATTTTCACGAAAGGGATTTGGAAAGAAGTTTGATTGTATTTTCTGATTTTGTTATCGAATTCTTGTAGATTTTGATCTACAGCCTGCGAATGCTTGACACCTATCTAATATGTTTAACGCTTGTACTTCTCGTCTAACCTAGCGGCTGGCACGAGAGTTTTCGAGTACTTGTATAAGGGTTTACTCATAATGCTTCCCTTCCATATCCAGACAAGTTGCTTTATCCAGATTTTAGTTGGCAACGTGGCAATCATATAGTGTTATAGCAATTTTTTAATATGATTAGGTAAATGTTAAAAGGTAAACAGGTTAACGGATGCATTCAAAAATACAAGGAAGTTATGAAGAGGAAATCACATTCATTGATTTGGGAGGACGACTAAGAATATGCCAGCATCTTCAATTGTTAGCCATCAGATTAAAATTTTAGATTAAAAGGTAATTAATTGTGCTCATTGTCAATAGGTGTACGCATTTCAGCGTAATGATTCAAAGGAATAGATCAATTTTCATACCTCATGTTGATAACCTTTCAAGTGAGGGGACTTGTAGTGAATAGTGTTTCTTACATGTCAGACAACTATCTCTGAATCACTAAATACTCAAAATTATTTTACCTTAAGGTCGATGGCCTTCTTTAGGCCTTGGACCAAGACATCATATTTGGTGGTATTGTTGGTGCATTCAAATTCTAGATGGTCGGATATGAGAGTTTTACATTGTTTTGGATCAATAGGATCCATCTTTCCCTGTCTCCCTCTTGATATCTGGAACCATCAAAGAACATTTACCACATGCTAGTATGTACATATTTGTCAGTTGCACAAAGACCTAGTTCTTTTAATGTAGTAGAAGAATCATTATGAGTGTGTGGAAGGAGTTTACATTGTATATCTAATTGAATTGTAGATGATTGTGCTTCATAATAGCCATGATCATTCTCTAAAAACAAATCTCCCAAAACAGTATGGGCTAAGATAAAGGGATCATTTGTACCATCCAGTTTTGTTACCGTATTCTTCATACGAGCCTCGTTGTTCATCCATATCTAATTTGGCTTACCTTTGTATGAGATCCATAAGTGGGACCAATCTGTAGAGAAGTAACCCTGAAGATTAGAAAACCAGTCCTTTCTCAACAGTAAACCATATCTTTCTGAATATCAAAAACAACAATGTCAATTACCTGATAAACTCTAGGGTCATATGTGAGCCTAATCATAACATATTTAATTTCACCTCTTACTTTAACATCTAACCTATCTAGTTCTATGATCCTTGTGGTAGTCAATTATGGGACAACATTTATTCTCTAACAAACTGAGTATGGCATGATGTTGGAGAAAGCACGGGAATCCGCTAAACAATTATGTACATTGAAATTAAAAATCACATATGTAAGTAGAAAAGGAGGAACCTAGAACTTTGAATGTGCACCTTTACTTACTGAATTTACGACATATTTGATTTCAACATTATGTATTTCCTTTGTTTCAACAACTTTAGAAATGTTGTTAGCTACAACAATGGTCTTCTTCTAAGGGTTATTGGGATTAAATGTATCAAGAAGCAAATCACTTTGTTGTGGTAATGTGAAGATATCATACATAGAAATATTAGCTTTAGTTTTCTTTATATCTTCAATAACATTATAATATAAAGCACGCATTTCTGATCTACTTGTTGTTTTGATTGGTTGTGAATTGTTGGGTTTGATGTTAGTTGTTGGAGTGCTGGGCTTGTTACTGGTAGTTGTTGGGGAAGAATTTCTTGGTTTGTTTTTTTTAGTCGAAAGAAGGGTGTTATATTTATTGTTGGTTGTCTCTAGGGGAATATTTTATGACCTGTGTATGTCCCACAAAAAATTATTTTGTATGCTCATCATTTGAGTCAATACATCAATCCCATAAGAACATAGCAAACTATTGATGGGTCTCCTCAGTGGTTTCTTCATTTTTTTCTTCCTTGGAATGTTCATCATTTAAATATTGTTAATCTAGTAGTTGGTTGATGAGAAAAAATTATGTTGGTGGCATGAGAAAGAATTATCCATGCCAAAGTTATTCAGATTTTGTGTAAGTTGTGGGACTTCTAGTGTCTTTGGTCGATTGTCATTTCTTTTTAAGAATAGACAAAAAGGTCTAGGACTTTAAGGTCCTTCCCCAACTTTCTTCTTAAGGTTGATAACCTCATTCTGACAGTTTCTTAACTAGTTTAACCACGTTGTCTATATGTTTGGGCTCTTTCTCAAGGGGTTTTGTTAGTAATAAAGGATTCTTCCCAGTTGATTTGATTTCCTCATATCAAGGGTGAATGTCATAAGAGAATAATTATTTTTCAACATCTTTGTCTTCTTCAATATTTTGAGCCAAGGTAACCTTGTCGGCTCGTTCAATAAACATGCCTATAGAAGGAATCAAAGTTGAAGTATAGTATTCAATAGCCAAAGTTTCCAAAGGAGCAGTTTCAACAGAAAACTTTTTGAGGACAGTAGTAAAGCATTGATTAAATTCCTTCACTTTCTCTTTCTTTTCCATTTTTATAGCTCCTAATTATTCTTTGTATAAAGTTGTTCTAGTTTTCTCCTCCCCAAATTTTCTAATGAAATCCTTTTCAAAGTCTTCCTAACCAATTATAGAACCAGGAGGGAGGTTAAAGTACCATGTGAAAGCTTTATTTTCAAAGTGTAAGGGAAACGTCTACCGACCACGTCTTCATAATTTACGGAAAGGAGACGGGTGGCTAAGAAGAAATTATTTATATGATATTCTCGTGAGTCGTATTTGTCTGGGTTGAACATTGGAAGAGGTATTTTCGGATGTTTGGGAATTTCATGCATGCGTTTCGCTAAGTTTAGGGAACCTTGGGACAACCTTAGTCGAATCACCACTCTTCGATTTAGATTTTCACACATTTTATCTTTGAAATCAGCTTCTATATTTTCACCATCAAATTTATACTCAGACACAGGAGGAGTGGGAGGAATTTGACTCAAGAGAATGAGGAATTCCTATAATGTAGTTTCAATCATATACACTACAGAATCAACAAGAATATTGGCCCGATTATTGGGTCGTCTTACGTGGGTGACTCTCCTCCTGGGATTTTTGAGTCTATTGGTAGTTAGACAAGTAGTTTGGCATATGCATCGGTAATAAGACGAGTTTCAATAAAATATTCATTCGGTATAGGATACCAAGATTTTAGCTAATTTTCGGGGCTATGAGTAACACTTTCAAATTCATAGTTTGAGTCTTCAAATGTAACGTTTTGTTTAGAAGGGATGTGAGGAAAATGTCGTCGGACAAGAATATTTTCAGAGGATTGGTCGTGTGTTCGTTAGAAACTTTCACTAGCCATGCATAATCATACACTCCTTCTAGCGCCAATTATGTTGGCGAGGTGAGATTTCCCTGCAAGAATAAAGGGTACTCCCCAGTACACAGTCCCAATTAGACTATGCATTGTTTGGTTTAGGAGACCGATCTAGATTCTTGCATGGCTGCCATTATTTGTTATCAGGGTGGATGGTTGGATAGTTATGTGAATGTAGATGTATATGTAGATGAAGACTATCTAAAATAAAATAAAAAAATCTAATCTACTATATCCTATCCTATCCTTTCTAGAAGAAAACTATTGTAATTAAATGAGTTTAATTGAAACTAAACTCTGCAAACGCTTCACTCAAATAGTTGTTATAAAGATGTAAAGCTAGATAACACATGCATATGAATACATAACTAGAATAGTCCAAGTCATATTACCGCATACATTAACAACTCATATGCTTAGGACATAAACATAAGAAAGAATAACATAATTGTTAGAAAAATAAAAATTTATTTAAGAATAATCTATGAGCAATAGTATATCCTTAAAACACATGTAAACGGTAAATAATCCGTTGAAAAATTGTTGACAACAATCCACCATTTATAAACAGGTGTTCTCTCTATCGAAACAGGACCCGGGGCTTCTCAATATTAATGAACACATTATTTTCTCTGAAAATAGTTTATTAATTGTATACAATGCTTGAAGACCCCCTACAAAATGGGGTTTTCCTTTATTTATACAACTATTACTAACTTCTGAAAATGTCTTATTGCCTTCCTCAAGAAGTGGTTACAAAACTATTCATCTTCCCCCACTTACTATTGACATGTGTGAGAATGGGGGAAAAATTAGGGGTAGCTGGGAAAAAGATGAAACTACATATAGTTGAAATAAAATTTGAATTTGCTATTTCATATTATTCATGCACTCTTTTCCATGATTTAAGATTTTTAGATCTTGTACTAGTCATAGAGTGAGTTGATTCTTCAGTACAAGAGTTCCTCGAGAGCAGCTTCATGTGTGACTGTGTTGTCATTGTGAATATTCATATCTATTGCTAAGGTAGCCATGAATGTCTGGATCATGGTATGTACTTTGGTGGTTGTTTGAGTTGTTGCTCAATTAGATTTGTCGTCACCTTGGTAGTTGCTTCGGTTATCTCTCACCTGTGACATGTTCTTTGTTGGATTTTTTCGAGAAATTGTTCCATTGTGATAATATTCCCAAGCTATTGTAGGGGAGGGAGAGGACACTTTTGTATCAAAACTTGTGCTTCTTTTTAAAGATGTGAAAAAAATTCTAGAGAGTTGTTCATCTCTTTGTTTGATCTCTACCCAACTTGCTAACAGTGGTCAAGCGAAGTGTAGTCAATATTTATTTATGTTCCTAAGGGACGAGGGAGTTGGGATGGAGTGTTTGGGCTATCAAAAATCCATTTATCAACCTCACCCATATCTTCTCGGATGGTGAGTATTCTTGTCTTGTACCATGCTATGTTTTTCTATTATGGTGGTTGTCGTCTATTTAAAAAGGTGCAAGTGGGCATACATGTCTGTGATTTCTTCCTCTAGTTTTGTCCTGACTTTATCTGCACTTGTCTTGAACTATTTCAGACTTCCCTCATCTATCCTCATCTACCAGAGTTGTTCCTCTAACTCCTTGATTTTAGCATCCTTCTCTTGATTCTAGAGATACAGATTCTTAAGGTTATGTTCCATTGTCGTGGTAAAAGTGGTGTCAGCGGAGGCTATAGAAAGTGTTTCATCGTTGATATTTTCTATTAATGGAGTTTCTATAACAACAAATAATGGGTTTCCACCTCTGACTGAGACATTTTCAGTTTGTGTTTGCATGATGCATCCTGTGGCTTTTCCATACCTGAACTTTTTCAAGTTCGGCACTTAGATCAATCAATATGGGGTGCTAAGCCCCAAATCCAAACCATCAAATTAAGTGTGACAGTTGAAACCTCTCGTTGATATCTCTGGGATGTTGGTGTCCATTGGTGATGCATCGTTGTTTTGAGATTATTCATATTTCTTCCATTGTTCCTCTTCCACTACCTTGGTTGCAACTTCACTTGTTTCTTTCTATGTCGCTTCCATCGTTGTTGTATCTCTTTCAACAGATTATTTTCGTTCAGCTTCAAATTCAGCCTCCTTTTTGGAAGAAGCCTTTGCTTATGCTTCTAATTTAGCCATTGTTCCATTAACTTTTGCTTTATCTCTAGCTTCACTGGTTTTTCTCTTCTTTTTTGTTGCATCTTCCATATTTTTTTGAACTCTTTCTTTCTTTCTTCTTCTTGTCTGCCATTATTTCTTCTGCTTCGGCTAACCCAAAATGTTTCGCCGTCGTTGCAATTTTTTTTTATTTGTTTCCTATTCTTCCTCTTTATTTCGCACTTCTTCACCTAATATTTCTTCATCGGCGATCCTCCCCAGAGGTTTTCCTTACCTTTTGGTAATCAACTCATCGTAGGTCTTTTCTCCAGAATGGATTTATTCTTCCTCCCAAATAGACGAAGTGTATTCCCATGGGATTCCATACTTATTACAATGTTCCTTGACCACTTTCTTTGGTTCATGCCTCCTAAATATCTCTTCTCTAAAGCAATATGAAATCAACTTATCCACTTTTTCCTGGGTCTACTTGGTGTTTTCAAGCGAGTAGGAGTCAATCCACAATGGGAGTGGGGTCCAAATAGCTTTCTTGTCCTGCTAGATCACTGCATTGACTCCATTAATCATTGTCTGATAGGATACTTCTTGGAGCACCAATTTGTTGGGGACAAATCTTGGGATTAGATGCAGAGCTTTGGTAGCCCCTATCTTTATTATTACCGCTAATTCCTTGTTGGTCATGCATAGGGATAGTGTGAAGAAATTGTATTCATATAATGGTGTCAGAAAGTGTTCACATATCATGTGGTACTCTTGTTGATTACTGAGAGGGGGGTGAATCAGTAATAGAGCAATTTAATCCTTTTTAACCATATAATTCAAGTGTTATATCAATGTAGCATTATCATCCAATAACTAAAGAGTAAATAAGCAATGAAAGAATGAACAATCATACACATAAACAGTACACCATTGTTTTATGTCGAAACTCAAAGTGGGAGAAAACCACGGAATGTTTTTTCTTATATGTCTTGAAGAATTACATTCATTGGAAGCACCCACTTCCTTTATTTTCCAGCTACAACTGGAAGGAGGCTCCAACCCCTTTGTTTCTCAGCAACAACCTGAGGGAAGCACCAACTCCACTATTCTCTAGCTACAACCAGAAAGAGGCTACAACCCCCTATGTTCTCCGGCTACAACCTGAAGGTGGTTACAACCACCTGTCCTTGCCTCATCCAACTGACCTGAAGTAGAAGTAGAATGATGGAACCACTTTCACACTATCACTGTGAGATATACCATTGTAAATGTGTACCAATAAACCTGAACCATGCATCAATCATGCATCAACTTGTACCTCAACCTGTAATCAACATGTACCATAAACAAGTGCATCAACCATGCACCAACCTGTACCAAACAACCTATAATCAACTTGTACCATAAAAAAGTGCATCCAACCATGTACCAAGTATGTACTAATCATGTTTCAACTACATCAACTATGACTCATCAATAGCTACCTACATCATCAACTATACACCTCATGTATGTGCCAACTCGTCAACTACTTGCCTCAACCATGTACCCAACATGTACCTTAACCAAAAGATCTCATCAATTTCATCATCAAAATATGATTTGTAACTCTGTAATAGACCTGGTGTATATGATCACATACCTGCAAACCTTCCTTAACTTTCACAACAAGAGACTAGCATTTTCATCAAACTTTTCTTTAGTCTCACATGACTAGTTTGGGATTTGTCAACAACCCTAACTTGAAATAATCATTACTATGTAACTGTAATGAATAAATATTTAAAAGTAGTACACAATGTTCTTCAGTTCGTTTTATGAATAACTTATGACATTTTCACCTTAAACACATGTTTTAGACTAGTTTCAGGACTAGCGGAGTGTAACTTCAAAAATAAAACAACCCACAAGATGAAATTTTTACCACAGATACTTGGATATGTTTCCTCAATGGGATATAAATTTCACAGTCTGAATCATTCTAGAAAAAAGGTTATTTCAAAAATGGTGAGATGACCTGTAAATAACATACCTTAGAAAGCATCATCAAAAGAATTTATCCTCCCTTGAATTCTGACCTTCTTTTCTTCACCTTCCCTCTGAAATTCAGCTTAGATATCCTTTAGTTACCTCAGTCACCTATAGATATTCAATATGCTCAAGTGTAATGTAAAATGAGAGAGCCTTGCCTCTTATTTATACTCTCCAAGTAGCTTCCTTAGAAGCATCTTCTAGGTCACTTTTTCCACTTTCCTTATTTTAGGGTTATCCCACTTCTAATTTCTCCATTAAATTTATTATTTAAATAATTTATTTTGTATTCACTTTGAATTATAGTACACTCGTCACTTCACTTTATTATTTACCTTCTAAAATCTCTTAAACCACATTGACTACTTTGACCTTTTGGGGCTTCTAGATGACATATGAGGGTCCTCCAACTTCATAAGGCCATAAATCTCAAACCGTGAGGAGTTATGTGAAGTTCCACATATCACCAGAAATGGCATGACATGTAATATCCATATAGAATATTCGTACCTTCAAATATATCAAAATTCATACCATTATCCATCAAACAAACTTGGGTCCATTACTCAAACCTGGGTTCTCCAACTTCTCATGGTCATAACTCTCTAACCGTGAGGAGTTATGTGGCGTTCAACATACCATTGGAAATGGAATGACATGTAATATCCATATAGAATAGTATTACCTTCAAATATATTAAAACTCATACCATTATACATGAAACAACCTTGGGTCCATTACCCAAACCTTTGTACTACCAGAATTTGCTACCGGACTTTCTTCAAGGTTTCACATCAATGAAAACCAACCTTAATCAACAATATCCCCCTTTGAAATTGATGTAAACACTCTGATGCAATACTGAAATTATTTCATGCAATACTGAATTCATATCACTCATGCTCCCTAGGGAACCATGCCTCTGTCCTTTGCATCTTTGTGACCATTTCTCCCCCTGGAATCATGCCTCTGTCCTCTGTCCTCTGCATCTAATCAATCTCTCCCCCTTTGTCATCAATGGAAAAGGCATATTTCCATCCAAGGCTTCTCTCCCAAAATAAATTTTCCTCTTTATGGTGCTTCCTCATGTACATCTAAGACATATAAGATAATCATTTAAAATCATTCATTTTGGAGTAGAATTAAATCCGAGTCTCTGGCGAAGATACTCAAAGGCTTCTTGTGGAAGTGGTTTTGTAAATATGTCTTCCACTTGTTCTTTTGTGCCCACATACTCAACTCTGATGTTATTTTCTGCAACCTGTTCCCATAGAAAGTGATACATGATTGGAATGTGTTTCATCTTGCAGTGCATCATCGGGATATTTATGATACTGATGGCGCTTGTATTATCACAATAGATTGGAATGAGCTCATCATACTCAACCTATATATCTATCAGATTTTGTTTCATCCAAAGAACCTGTGTACAGCATGTTGTTTCTGCAATATACTCTGCCTCAGTTGTAGATAGAGATATCGATGATTGTTTCTTGCTTATCCATGATACTAAACACTCACCCAAGTATAACGTTTCTCCACTGGTTCTTCGTCATTCATCAATACAACCTGCCCAATCTGCATATGTGTAGGCAATAAGAGATATATCCTTTCCTTTTGGATACCATAATCCAAACTCTTATGTTCCTTTGAGATATCTGAAAATCCTCTTCACTGCTAACACATGTGATTCCTTTGGTGTTTCTTGAAATCATGCCACTTGTCCAACTGTCTGCATTACATCTGGTCTGGATGTTGTCACATATAGTAGGCTACCAATCATTGACTTGTATTGCCTCTGATCTCTAGACTTTGAATCATCATCTTTGCTTAACTTGCAAATGGTTTGCATGGGAGTGATAACTAGTTTGCAATCTTCCATTCCGAACCTCTTTATCATTTCTATGATATACTTGGTTTGAGAAATAAAAATTCCTTGGTTTCTTTGACATATCTGAAGTCCCATAAAGAAGGATAGTTCTCAAAGTAATGACATTTGAAATTCATTCTGCATATCCTTTGAAAATTTCTAGCTTAACATGTCATCATCACTACCAAAAATAATATCATCAACATAAAATTCAATTAATAAAATACTATCTTGACTTACCTTGATGTAGAGGTTGTTGTCTGCACTTCATTTTCTAAACCCTTCTTGTTGTAGATATTTATCCAGTCTAGAGTATCATGCTCTAGGAGCATGTTTTAGACCATACAAGGCCTTCTTTAATTTACACACATAATTTGTGTTCGATGACAACTGAAATCCTTGTGGTTGTTCAATGTAGACTTCTTCTTCAAGTTCCCCATTCAGAAAAGTTGATTTTACGTCCATCTGATACACTTTAATATTTTTGGAGCATCCATAAGCTAAAAGCAATAAGATAGCTTCAATTCTGGAAACTAGGGAAAATGTCTCTTCAAAGTCGATTCCTTTTGTTGGTTGTGGAGCCTGATTATCTTCCTGATTCAGAGGTCCTTGCTTTCAGCCATGTTTATACCCCATGAAGTATTTACACCCCATAAATATGTACACTCTTCCACGCGGGGGAGTGCAGAGGGGGGTACCCTCTATGTGGGGTCTGGGGGCAAGTGAGCCCCCAACGGGGGTTCGGGGGAAGCGTCCCCTGATGGGGGTTCGGGGGCGAAGCCCCCGAAGAAAAAATTGACTTGTAGAAGTATATTGTAATTTCATTGTAAATCTGGACCGTTCATTATAAGGTCGCAAATCTAACGGTAGAGATTATGTTAGGGTTTTTTTTTTCCCTAGAAGGAAACCCTCTTTTATGAGGGAAATGTATTGCGGCTATGGATGATTGGTGAATATTGTATTCTAAGAGAGGAGACTGTGAGAGAAAGAAGAGGAAGTTACAGTGGGTTTTTTTGTAGGTTGTATCCCTTCTTTTGCTGGATAATAATAAAGGAAGGACCTGGCAATTTCTTTGGTGGACGTAGCCCACACTGGGTGAACCACGTAAATCTGTGTCTCTCTTGTATTGTGTGTCTTCTGTGTTTTGTTTCTACATTTGTTTTATTTTATTGCTCTGCAGTCCTGTTTTTCTAACAACTGGTATCAGAGCGTAAGGTAACGCGCAGGAAAAGAGGGTTCGTGGTTCGAGTGGGAGCAATGTCGGAAGATGGAAATTTTAGGGTTGAGAAATTTAACGGCCAAAACTACCAGTTATGGAAGATGCAGATGGAAGACTATTTATATGAAAAGGATCTATTCCTACCATTAAGCGGAGTAGCAAAGAAGTCGGCGGCCATGAAGGATGAAGAATGGGAGATTCTTGACAGAAAGGCTCTAGGAACGATACAGCTGAGCCTGGCAGCGTCGGTGGCTTTCAATATTTCGAAAGAAAAGACAACGAAGGGTTTGACGGATGCATTGGCCAAATTGTATGAAAAACCCTCGGCGTCGAATAAGGTATTTCTAATGAAGAGATTATTTAATATGAAGATGTCAGAATATGGGTCTGTTGCAGATCATTTAAATGAATTTAATACGGTTACTAATCAACTAAGTTCTGTAAAAGTGGACTTTGACGATGAGGTTAGGGCTCTTCTAATCTTGTGCTCATTGCCAGAAAGTTGGAATGGCTTGGTCATGGCTATAAGTAACTCTGTCTCTGGTTCAAATACTTTAAAATTTGATGATGTTGTTGGTGTTATCCTTAGTGAGGAAATGTG
>ML778795.1:2053948-2096314 GCA_009831015.1 Picea engelmannii | reverse complement strand
GGTGGAGTTGTTGAGATCAGTCTCCAAGTGGGAGATTGTTGGTTGTGGAGCCTGATTATCTTCCTGATTCAGAGGTCCTTGCTTTCAACCGTGTTTATACCCCATGAAGTATTTACACCCCATAAGTATGTACACTCTTCCACACGGGGGAGTGCAGAGGGGGGGTACCCCCTCTGTGGGGTCCGGGGGGGATATCCCCCTGGCTGGGGGGTCTGGGGGCAAGTGGCCCCCCAACGGGGGTTCGGGGGTGAAGTCCCCGAAGAAAAAATTACCTTGTAAAAGTATATTGTAATTTCATTGTAAATATGGACCGTTCATTATAAGGTCGCAGATCTAACGGTAGAGATTATGTTAGGGTTTTTTTTTTCCCTAGAAGGCAACCCTCTTTTATGAGAGAAATGTATTGTGGCTATGGATGATGGGTGAATATTGTATTCTGAGAGAGGAAACTTTGAGAGAAAGAAGAGGAAGTTACAGCGGGTTTTGCTGTAGGTTGTATCCCTTCATTTGCTGCATAATAATAAAGGAAGGACCTGGCAATTTCTCTGGTGGACGTAGCCCACACTGGGTGAACCACGTAAATCTGTGTCTCTCTTGTATTGTGTGTATTTTGTGTTTTGTTTCTACATTTGTTTTATTTTATTGCTCCGCGGTCCTGTTTTTCTAACACCTTCAACCTGTGCATATCCTTTACATATCAGTCTAGCTTTGTTCCTTGTAACCTGTCCATCTTCATTCAATTTATTCATGTATACCCACTTTGTGTCGATCACATTATTATCCTTTGGTCTTGGAACCAATTTCCAAGTGTCATTTTTCTCTATTTGATCCAATTCTTAATCCATGGCCTTGTTCCAAAATTCGTCCTTGTTGGCCTCATCAAAATAGGTTGGTTCAATAATAGATGTGAGTGCTAGGTGTGTTTGTTCTGGTGAACGGATTCTTCTTCTAGTCTCAACTCCTGCGTCTTTGTTTCCGATAATCTGATCTGAAGGATGATTCTTATGTACTCATCTGCTAGGTGTTTTTTTGAGTTACTTGTTGAAATTTCTCTTCTGTTTCTGTTGGATCCTCTTCCTCTTCCCCTTCTTTTTCATCTTTTGTTTCTTCTTTGTAAATTTGTTCCATTGATTCATTTTCTTCTTCCTTTAATTCTTGTCTACCTATTTCATCAATTGTTACATTGATGCTTTCCACCACTTTGTTCAATCTCATGTTGTAACACTTTTATGCTTTTCTTGTACTTGAGTAACCAACAAGTACTCATTTTTCCACACGAGAGTAAAACTTTCCCATTCTTCCATCTTCTCTTTTTATGTAGCATTTTCTTTCAAAAACTTTGAAGTTCTTTACATTTGTTGGTCTTCCTTTCCATAGCTAGTAAGGAGTTTTGTCAGTGTTGTTTCTAAGCATTAAATTGTTTTGAATATGAATTGTTGTATGTATTGCCTATGTCCAAAAAATATCTGTCAATTTTGAATCCATTATAATTGCTTGAACCATTTCCTGTACTGTCATGTTCTTTCTTTCAACAACTCCATTTTTTTGAGGTGTCCTAGCAACAGAGAATTTCCTTTTTATTCCATGACTGTTGCATTAGTCCATAAATTCCTTTGAAGTGAACTCTCCTCCATTATCAAATCTCAAGCGTTTAATTTTTGAATCCATTTCATTTTCAACCGTTTCCTTGTAGATCTTGAAGTTTTTAAAAGCTTCTGATTTTTTCTTGAGAAAGAAAACTGCGGTCATTCTTGTATAATAATCAACTAATAACATAAAGTATTTCTCACCTTTTAAGCCCTTTGTTGTAGTTCGTCCAACTAGATCAGTATGCACAATTTCCAGTGGTCTTGTCATTGAATATTCCTTTTATTTGAACTCGATCTATGTTTTGTTTCCTTGTTGACAATGCTTTCATAAAGTGTTAGTTGGTTTCATGATCTAGGGCATTTCTCTGACTGCTTCTCTTTTGTTGACTCTTACAAGGTTATCAAAATGTATGTGACCCATTCTTCTATGCTATAACCAATTTTCATCTTCATTTCTTAAACAACACTTTTCATTTCCAATTTCACTTAACACATATATGTTGCTTGAAGTTCTCGCAGTTGTAGCAATCAATTTTCCTGAACCTTATTTTCTTATCTCACATTTTTGTGAATCGAAAGTAACTTTATGACCTTGGTCACACATTTGAACCACACTTAGAAGATTATGTTTCATATCTTCTACTAGTAGAACATTTTCTTCCTTTGTATTCTTGTTCCCAATTCTGAGTGTGCCTTTTCCAATGATTTTAGCTCAATCATCATTTTCGAAGGAACCTGATCCATCTCTTTCCTTTCGTAATGTAAGAAACCTGTCTCTATCACCTGTCATGTGTTTTGAACACCCACTGTCAACATACCAACCACGTTTCTTTTGCTTATCTTGTAGAGTGAGTGTGCATTTTTCATTTCTATATTGATCATGTTTTCTTATCCATGTCCTTTTCTAAGGTTCCTGTCTGTGACTGTTGTTATTTTGTTGCGGTTCTCTAGGAGGGACTGTCATTCTGCAATCTTTGGCCATGTGTCCAAAATTGTTACATTTGTAACATAAAACTTCAGTGCTCAAAGATAAAAACATGTTGTAACTTCTTCTCTGTGTTTCACTAGGCCTTCTTGGATAACCCCTTTGTGTATGACTTTCAATTTTTTTTTTCATGTTGTTAGCTCTGCAATTCACATCTTTATGTCCAAAATTATTACATGCATAACATAAACCAAAAAACATAGTTTGATACATGTGAGTTGAAGATCTTCTGAAAGGAGGTACTCTTATGAATTCTTATTCTTCCTGAGGCCTATCTATCGGTTGTTGATTCTGAAATATGAATCTTCTCGGTGGAGGAGTGTCCCTGTAATCTTCATTGTAGATCTTACTATCCCCCTTGATTGTTTCTGCAAATATTTTTGGATATGTTTCTTTCTCTGTTGTTTTGGAGCTTGATCCTTTTTCTGTCTGATTGTATCCAAGTCCGGACTTGTCATGATGATATTTTTGGCTACTGATAATGTCATCCAAAACTTTTGAGTTGTTCTACATATTTTTATTTTGAACATGTTTTCTTAATGTGACAATCTATACTTCCAAATTTCCAATGATCTTGTCTTTTTCTTCTAGTTGTTCTTTGAGTGCTTCTTCAATTATTTTATCTTCTTCTATTTGAACCTTCAAATTTGTGATCATTTGTTCTAGTTCTTGAGTGTCTTCTTTCTTGTCTAGTCCTTCTTGTAGTTTCTTGTTTTTCTTCTTTTCTCTTCTGATAACTTCTATGGCACACATTAATTCCTCACGCTAGTCAACTTCTTCCTCTTCAATTTCTTCTTTGACTTCTTCATATTCTTCTTCATCTTCTTCATATTCTTCTTCGGCTTCTTCATATTCTTCTTTGGAGTCTTCTTTATCAGAGTCTTCTACAACCATGAATAGAACTCTTTCTGTCTCACTATCACTGACTTCATCTTCATCTGATGATGAGATGTCTTCTTTGGTGCATAAGTTTTTCTTGAAAATTTTCTTTGTGGTTATTTTTCCTTTATATGTATATTTTCCTTTTGAGTAACCTTCATCATTTCTCTTTTTCTTATAAAGAGATTTGTTAGCAAAATGACCAATACCATCACAATTAAAAAAAATTAAATGAAGCTTATCTCTATACCTATCGTCGGTTGCCTTGTTCAGTCTTTTGAAAAAATTGGCCACTTCTTCATCATCTTTTGAGACGTCATTGTTGTTGCTATGTTCTTCTTTTTGCCTTCTCTTTTGCTTTGACTTTTTGGATGCTTTGCAGGCTGCTTCTTTTATATCTGAATTTTCCTGTTCAATTCTCATTTCATATGCTGTGAAGATTCCATAAAATCCGCCCATGCTTATTGAGTTTAGATCTGATCTTTCTTCTAGTGTTGATATCTTATGGTCAAATCTCATAGGAAGAGATCCTACTACTTTTTGAACAATTACAGATTCTTTGATATCTTCTCCCAATCCTATGATTTCATTTATTGTTTCATCAACTCATAAAAAGTAAGCTGCAATATTCTCATCTTCCTTCATCTTAAGTTGTTCGAACTGACCTCTGTAAGTTTGAATCTTTGTTGCTTTGACTTTTGAATCTCCTTCATAAATATTTTGAAATTTGTCCCAAATCTCTTTAGCGGATTTACAATGTGCAACTTTGGTGAATATTGTTTCACTAAGACCATTTAGAAGTGCATTTTTGGATTTGGAATTATTCTGACCGAGTTTCATTGCTTTGTCATTTGTTGGCGGAACTGTTGGTGTTGTGTATCCATCTACAATTGATTGCCAAATTTCAAATCTTTTTTCCTGTATATATGTTTTCATTCTTATGCTCCAAAATGCATACTTTTTTCCATTGAACTGTGGTATTCCATTTTTATACAAGTTTTTGCTCTCCATGATCTAACTTTCAGTGGTTAAACTAGTTTCTGAAGGAACCTGCTCTGATATCAATTGTTGGATTACTGAGAGGGGGGGTGAATCAATAATAGAGCAATTTAACACTTTTTAACCATATAATCCAAGTGTTATATCAATGCAGCATCATCATCCAATAATTGCAGAGTAAATAAGCAATGAAAAAATGAACAATCATACACATGCACAGTAAACTAGTGTTTTACATGGAAACCCAAAGCGGAAGAAAACCACATAATTTGTTTTCTTATATTTCTTGAAGAATTACATTCATTGGAAGCACCAACTTCCTTTGTTTTCCCATTGCAACTGGAAGGAGGCTCCAGCCCCTTTTTTTCTCAGGCTACAACCTAAGGTAAGCTCCAACTCCCCTATTCTATGGATACAACCAGAAGGAGGCTACAACCCCCTATGTTCTCCGGCTACAACTGGAAGGTGGCTACAACCACCTGTCCTTGCCCCATCCAACCACCCTGAAGTAAAAGTAGAATGATGGAACCATTGTCACACTATCACTGTGAGATATACCATTGTAAACCTGTACCAATAAAAATGAACCATGCATCAACTTGTACCTCAACCTGTAATCAACATGTACCATAAACAAGGGCATCAATCATGCACCAACCTGTACCAAACAACCTGTAATCAACTTGTACCATAAACAAGTGCATCCAACCATGTACCAAGTATGTACCAATCATGTTTCAACTACTCATCAACTATGAATCATCAATATGTACCAACATCATCAACTATACACTTCATATATGTTCCAACTCATCAACTACTTGTCTCAACCATGTACCCAACATGTACTGATCCGGATTTATTTTTGGCACGAAATGAGAGCATAGATATAATAATGAAATGCACAAAGATATCACAGATATTTAATAATATAATAGAAATGTAACATAGATGCAACCATAAACCTAGATATACAGTAATACATGATTTCTACTAATGAAATAAATATACAGAGACTGTAAAAATACAAAGTGAAAGACTCGCTAGAATGGTGGCAACTTATCTCTGAGAAGAGATGTGACGGCTACTTGCATTCGCAAGAAGATCATTATAATGAAGATCTGAAGGCCTTTTTACAATAAACAGGAATGCCAAAAACCCTAGACATCCAAAAACCTAACCCCAGGAGATGAAGCGCCAAAATTCATGTGGGCCCCGTTTGGGTAAGTTAGTACATAAACTTCCCGGGGTTGTAACGTTTGCATACGATCTTTGTTTTAGGCGTATGATATCCCATTGGAAAGGTATCATCGAGGAGATTCATTTTGGGGGCTCAATCATGCCTTAGGCTATCATTGAGAAGCTCGATCCTGAAAAACCTTCATTTAGACCCTCAAAATGGCCCCAGATGTTAAAACTACTAAAAATAGTAAATTGTCAAAATTGCCAGAAAACTATTTTGACCCAATTGAAGAAGGTGGATGGCCACCGATATCCACCTGGATCATGTACATTAACCAAAATCCATCACCAATTTCATCATCCAAATATGATTTGTAACTATGTAATAGACCCAGTGCATATGATCACATACTTGCAAACCTTCCTTAACTTTCACAACAAGAGACTAGCATTTTCATCAAACATTTCTTTAGTCTCACATGACTAGTTTGGGATTTGTCAACAACCCTAACTTGAAATAATCATAACTATGTACCTGTAATGAATAAAAATATGAAAGTAGTACACAATGTTCTTCAGTTTTTTTTGTGTAATTCCTCCAGGTTTCACTACTTGGAACCTCTTAGAAAAGGATTTATATAAAAAATGGCATACCTTGCTGAATTTTGGCTTGTTATAGAGAGCGACCTTGTAGAGCGTTCCCTGCACGGAATATTTGTTGAATAGATCTGAAAATATTACAAAGAATACTATAGACTATACTATAACCAACACATTTGGTATTACTGAATTTGGATCTATTATGACGAAGTTATGACATTTTTGCCCGAAACACTTGTTTTAGACTAGTTTCAGGACTAGCCAGAAACCCTATTTTCCACGGAGTGTAACTCCAAAAATACAACGACCCACAAGTTGAAATTTTTACCACAGATACTGGGATGTGTTTCCTCAATGGACTATCAATTTCACAATCTGAATCATTCTAGAAAAAAAATTATTAAGAAAATTGTGAGATGACCTGTAAATAATATACCTTAAAAAGCATCATCAAAAGAATTTATCCTCCCTTGAATTTCGGCCTTCTTTTCTTCACCTTCCCTCTGAAATTTGGCTTAGATATACTTTGGTTACCTCAATCACCTATAGATATTCAATATGCTCAAATGTAATGTAAAATGAGAGAGCCTTGCCTCTTATTTATACTCTCCAAGTAGCTTCCTTAGAAGCATCTTCTAGGTCACTTTGTCCACTTTCCTTATTTTAAGGTTAACCCACTTCTAATTTCTCCATTAAATTTATTATTTCAATAATTTATTTTGTATTCACTTTGAATTATAGTACACTCATTGCTTCGCTTTATTATTTACCTTCTAAAATATCTTAAACCACATTGACTACTTTGACCTTTTGGGGCTTCTAAATGACATATGAGGGTCCTCCAACTTCGTAAGGCCATAAATCTCAAACCGTGAGGAGTTATGTGAAGTTCCACATATCACCAGAAATGGCATGACATGTAATATCCATATAGAATAGTCTTACCTACAAATATAGCAAAACTCATACAATTATCCATCAAACAAACTTGGGTCCATTACCCAAACCTGAGTTCTCCAACTTCTCACGGCCATAACTCTCTAACTGTGAGGAGATATGTGATGTTCCACATACCACCGGAAATGGAATGACATGTAATATCCATATATAATAGTATTACCTTAAAATATATTAAAACTCATACCATTATACATGAAACAACCTTGGGTCCATTACCTAAACCTTTGTGCCTCCGAAATTCACTACCGGACTTTCTTCAAGGGTTGACATCAATGAAAACCATCCTTAATCAACAACTCTATCCTATAATTGTCCTCCCAAAGAACCTTGTTGTAAATATGTAAGGTAGGATCCGTTGGTTTCCATGCCCAACCCACCTTCAGGTACTTATGTGTGACACACATGATGTCCAGTAGATATGATAACATATTAAAAATCAAGAATGTCTCAAGCTCAACCTCCTTAACAACTATGATAGACTATGTCAAATTTGTTGATAGGATCTCATCCCAATAGAATTTTGACCCTTCATCTGCACAATAATATATCAATGGAATCAATGCCATAGTGAATTTAGAAGTTTCTTTCTCTCCGTATAATCTGCAGAGCATAGCCACGATGTATTGATATGGATTCCTCGGAGAGGTGGTTGTTTATCTCCTAGTTCATCTATGTTTGAATGAATTATCTAGTTTTTACTAGATGTTGAACAAGTCTCTTACCGTGTGCTTGAATCCACCAAGAATTTTTTCATCCAACTTCTTGGTTCCCTTCTCTAGATGATAATATTTTTCCAGATCAGTTGGATGGACCAAAGCTATGGGATCTCCCCTAGCAATGTGTATGTATCTAAGTTCCAATTATGCGTACTTGAGAATCTAGGAAATTGCATATGCACAAGGAAATACTGCAGCACATATTGTTACTCTATGTATTCATGATTTCCTGATATTATTGAAAACTTTAAGCTCAACTTGGTCTTCGCCATCAATGAGGAAATTTTGTTTTTTGAACATTTGAAAGGCATCACCCTATTTGAGTGGATCGTCCCATATCTATAGGAGTATGTTTGTATCATCATACACTACTCCCAGGGAGTAAATTTTCTCTTCATGACTACTTCCGCTACCATAATCCTCTGTGGAAGGTGCCTTGCTTGTTGTTTTCTTTTATGGAGACATTTTAACCTAAAACACAGTCGTAATTAGCCCAAAAATAAAACCATGCAAGAAAATAAGAATGATCAGATAAGGAATTGTAAGCATATAAGTAATAAGCATGAAAATAGGCCTGCCTATGTAAACCCATGTGTCAAGTACCCAAAAAATCACTTGTATCGATGTTAGGCAAGAGATCGTCATCGAAGGATAATAAGATGATTGGGGACATTACGGAGGATTTTGAGGAAGAATATATTATCTTGGGGCAAGTCCAGGCAGGTTGGTGAAGTCACCACTATCTTGGATAATGGAGAAAAATTTAAGGACAAAACAATTCATGGGAACATCTCCAGTATGTACTGGGATAGTTTGTAAGAACCTTGTCAATTTGAATTGGAGCACTTCATGTGAATTATTCCAGTGAGCACCATCAAAGTTTGTATAAAGTCCTCAGATTCAACCGAAGGAATGTTGTTAAGTGTGTCGATGGGGCGAGAGCACATTCCAGATAAGTTTGTAGTAATTTTGTTGAAAGAACCGAAGTCGTTCATATAAATTTCATCAATAACATCAGTGACATTCATATTAATTATTCTAGATGAAATGGAGGTGATGTTATTTACTGGCCCGATATACAACATTTTACACTGGCAGGGATCTTATAAATTATTTATGTAAATACCGAAGTGACTTGTGTAAATCTCATCAATGGGACTAGAGAAATTTATGTAAAGTCATCCGGTAAGACTACATATGATTAAGCTAAGTCCTTTGGTGAGACTAGAGGTGATAACACAAATTCCTCTACACAAATCGGTGACAATTTTGAAATCTCTCCAGTGAAGACCAAAGGCAATCATACTAACTCATCCACTATACCAGAGTCAATATTGTTAAATTTTATGAAATACAAAGGGCACTCAAAGTTTTGACTAAGTCTCAAAATGGGTTTTTGTGTTTGGGATTAGGACTTGAGTGATTCATGGGACACGACTTTGATCGAGGAATGGATTCACATACATGTGGTTGATTGACCTCGCGATAGCTATGGCTTTAGTCTTTTCTCTTTCAATATTAGAGGACAGATTTGAACATTGGTGGGTCTTTTGTCATCCATGGATGGATCAACATATCAAAGGCTAAGGGAATAATACTCTTGGTCATGCGATTTTATGAAGGTATGAACTTCTATGGGAACTCAGGAAAAGTTCAAGAAAGTGGAGAAAAACTACAGGCTGAGAAATACTAGGGTTGAGGTTTAGGGTATGGTGGACATTTAGAGTATGGTGAACATTTAGGGCCCATAGTGGAATATTTTAGTGCCCCAAAATTGAGGCATGCCCTGGTACAATACTAGATTATGAGGCGATAGTCATGGGTCGTCTAGGGTCGAAGGAGATATGGGGAAGATATGAAGAAAATATCCATGTACACTCGGTTTCAAAATGAAACCTTGACCCTAAAATTGAAAGAGTGAAATATTTTTTAGGGCTTACCTAGACAATATTTCATGTAGAATTGAAATTTCACTATCGATAGGTCAATACTCTCGTGGGTGCAATGGTTCGTCAACTAGGTGATCGAAATTCATTTCCCTTCTTGACGATAGGAAGCACAATGGTAACATGGTGGAGGATAAATGATTTTTTATAGAGTGAGTGTGAATTTTGATGTAACCAAGAGAGTTAACATGAACTTGGTCGATGTTAAGGTTCTCCTTCCACCGGAGGCAAAGCTAAGAAGAGTTTCAATCACACTGGCGGAAATGGTATAAATATTTTCAATATACACTGGAGCAATTGACTGAAAGTTTGTCAGTTTTGTTGATCAGAGGAGATGAAATGAAGTGCTCCAGTTATTAAAGAATCAGAAGATATTAAGGAAATACCTCCATTTTAGACTTGATTGGTTACTAGGAAGTGTTATGGTTTCATCATTTTAGTTCTGGAGGAGTTTCTATGAAGGGGGTCTTTCAAAATTATCATGTTTCGATGAATTTTATGATAACAATCCTCTTCTGCTATGTACCATAGGTGTTGATAGGAACCTCTCATATGTGCATCATGAGACTCAATAACAACTCTTCCAATATCAAATAATGATCGTTGAAATTTTTCTAAGTGTTGGGATCAAACAAAAATAAAGATAAACTAATCCATACTTGAAACATCAAGGAACCCAATCAAAGAAGGGTGAGAATAATCAAAGTTTAAAGGTTGAGGTAAACCTTTTAAGAAAGTCAAGAATCTCTCATAGAGAAAAAGAGGGATCCCATTTTCTTGGAAAGGGATGGCTTTTCAAACAATATTTCAAGAAAAAAGGAGGTTGTGAAGCCTGACATAATAGAACCTTGAGCATGTTATTTTCCTAGAAATTGAGGCACTTTTGTCTCTAGAGAATTTGTTGCTTGTGAACCTTTTAATCTAACCTTAGACATCAAAGTTTCTAATGAGACTCATCTTCTACCTATGGCTATGCTTAAATTTCATTGTAGCATGTAAACTTGTGAAGTGTTTTCTCTTAAAACATCAACATGATCCAACATTATGTTGTGACTACATATAAATTGGCCTAATAGTTTCCCAACTGAAACTATACTAAAGGAGTCGATTTCATACTTCAACCGTTTTAAATATGAATTATGTTAGTGGAAACATCCTTCCACTTTTGGATTTTAACTGGAAGTTCCACATGCCAAATTGTCAACTTCACCCATATTGATTATGTGTGAATGTGTTTGGAATAGAGGATAGTGCCAACTTTAGTCCAAGGTATACCTTAGACTCAACCACCTGAATGTTTTATATATCAAAGAAAGAACTTCTTAACAAGAATGGAATCCTCCACAATTGCATTCTCTAGAATTCCATAAATTCAATCTATTCCATCTTTTGGCTTGGACTTTGATCTTGATAAAATCACTATGCATCCATATTTTCTAATTATAATCACTTCACATTATCATGATTATCACCTTTCTTGAAGATCTTCTTATCAAACTATAATTCAAATGAGACACAGATGGGTCTTGATGTGAGGATTTCAAACTTTGAAGAGGCAACATAATCATGCTTCGTTTTTAGACCTATTTAGCATATGAAGAGTGTTATTCACTCAAGGTAATAATTGAATGATCTCATTGACAAACATATTATGCTAGACCTATCTAATGTGATTAGTGTCTAGTTCAAATGTCACTAAGATTTATTTTGGGATATATTAATTCTTTGACCAAACTTGAAAGGAGGGTATTGGGTTTGGCATGAGAATGATATGTACCTTAAACCATGCCTAAGATCTGATAAGAATCGATTATTAAGATATGGTCTAACTCTTTCTAACCCTCTATTCACACCATAAACAAATCCACATGTAGGTTGAAACAATTTGGAAATGCCTCTATTTATTGACCATTGTTGATCAACCACTAGGTGGCATATGCATGGATTGGTCTCCATGTTTTCTATTAACTTAGAATCAGGCATGAACTGCATGGAAGTGTTTATGGATATTAAAATAAACAACTCTCCTATCATACATTTAAATTGTAGTGATGGAATGTGTGTTGTCTTGTATCCTTGTGAGTTTGGCTTGTATCCATGTCTTGAGGTTTGGTGGTGGCTTGTGATTTGGTAGGGTTTGGTCATGGGCACTAGTGATATATAGGGTTGAGCCCTATATTTGCAGAAGGAGCTAGGAAAGGTAATGGAAAGATGAGTATGTGGCTTAGTTTGTAATTATAACATGGTTTGGTTAATGGATTTAAATATATGAAGAAATAGAAAGGGATGATTAACAAACACAAATGCAAAGCAGCAGGGTAAAAAAAAATGATTTCATGAGATCCATAAGATATGGGTATTTTATGTATATTTTGCAAAGTATGAAATTGACTTTATGAAATGTGTAGTGGGGAGTGGGATGGGATGTGTAGACAAGGTAAATAATTATATCAATAACACATGAAAGTGAAAGGTTGAAAGACTAAGGTGGCCTCTTTTATTTGAGTATCATGGCATAGTGAAAGAGGGTAAAAGGGAATCAAGATTATTAGGGATCAAAACAATTTGTAAAGAAGGATATAACAAGGGGAATAGTATGAATTTCAATAAGAAGCATGAGAAAGAGGACATGTCAAACCACCAGGAACGTGAGGAGGCCATGAGCATTTTTTATCTCTTTTTCCTGTTGAGAAAAAGGATCAACATTGCGGGGTATCGCAAGGGAAAATAAGAATGCCCTCCTTCTTTTGTATAGTGGTGGTACTCCTTTGTTATTGAATAATTGATATTATTTATTACTTAAATGAATAATAAGTGGGAGTGCTATGCAACTAAACTCCATAATATTATAAAACAACAAGGTTCTTTATCATAACTGCATTTTCATTTTTAACTATAAATTTTCTTGTGATGGAACCAGGAGGTTCCATATCATAACGCGAAAGGAAAAGAGATATTGTAAATATAATATTTGTTTTCCATAGCTTGAAACAAATATGCCTCTACAAATATAAGAAAGAAAAAAATGCATCCAAGACAATACCTTAAAACCAAGAATGCAAAGGTAAAAATGGTTTATTAAAAATCTTTAAATGATTTTTTCCATTCATATCATACAGATGTAAAGGGACTTATGCTCAATATTGTTTCTTTGTAAAACAAAGTATAAAACCTTAAAAACTATATTGTTACAAGGAAAATCACTCTATGGCATGGGGTAAACCACAACAGACGAAAATGACTGCAGAAATCAACTCTAATCTCAAGTATGCTATATAAATAAATATGCTAACAAGACAAGATAAAGAGCCTACTTCGCCCAGACGTTTTGAAGTCCACCGTTCAACACTTGACTCAAAGAAATACACCTACAACTTGTCCTCAACAACCAATATACACAAGAATATGGTGATAATATATAAAGTTAACACATACAATAGCATAATCCATCAATAGTCATAACAAATACGCCCATGGAATAACAATTCAAATATTCGCAAGACATTAATTGGATGCGAAAAGAGTATTTCTATTAAGATGTAATCAACAGAAGTGTATGAATGACAAACTTATGTGTTGGCACGTTTGGAACCAAGAAACTAAGTCCCTTCCAGCTAAGTCTCCACCACTTCAATCCTCCACCAAAGGCAAGCTAATATAAGAGAGACAATGAGGTTCTCCATCAAATAAGGAAGAGATTGGGGGCTAAACAATGTGTTCAGACTTAAAAGGACAAAGGGATGCAGACTCAATATGAACTGAATAATTTCTCCAGAGTAAATTTTCTCTCAAAGTTGACTTCTTCTGCTCTTCTCCACAGCTTGGATAAGGCCCATTCATAGCCTTCAAATGGAACTGAATGGATGAGTAGGAACATTTCCAGTATATGGAAGGTCAAGGATCATGGATCCCATGACATGACATGGAAACTTGACACTATTTTTAATTTTGAGAAAAACACTTGATGTACGTGGGTTGTAATGGTGCAACCTGTGTATACACATATTATATAGTTGTTAGGGCATGTATATGTGGAAAACTATGCTTTTTATCTATGGGAAATGCAAAAGGGAACTTCAAGTCTACATAGGGAAATGGAAAAGGCCTTATGAGCAAGTTTGTGTGATGAAAATCTTGTTGTAACATATGCCCCCTAATGTGTGAGGTCAGAGGAGTATCTTCGATGGTCGAAATACATTATGATTCACATAAGTGGAGTAATGGAGACCCAGTTGGACGAACTATTTTCTCATAAGATTATTACAATCCATAATGACTTTGCACACATGGATGCCAATTTTAATTACATTGCAGATCCATGTGGAAATATTCGAAACAGTTGTTCATGGCCATGAATAAGCAATACAAAAGTAGATAAATGCAATAGGTTGTCATAGTCATGAACAAGGCCCAGTGAAAACCAGTCTCAAAATCAATCTAAAGATGTTTGTATACAATGGAGTACAATCTGATCTCCCATGATCACTGAAATCATATAGTTACTGGTCCAATGAATGATAGAAATAGCTCAGGAAAGCTGCGGCTATGAACTGATGTCTTCAAGTCTTCTACACGATCCTCCAAAGGAGCAAGTCTACATCATGTGAATAAAGGAGTTGAGGTTAAACACAATGAGACTTTGTTTGATTACCATTCATTAAGGTATATCGTTAACAAATGCAAGACAACCTACCAATAATGAAAGTAGGTATCAAGGAACCAAGTACATTCTTACAAGTGTGAATAAAGGTGTTAAGGTCGAACACTTGAAGAATCCATCAATTATGAGACATTGATGTATTCCCAACTTTCGATGGTGAGAGAACTTGCCACTGATGACTGCAAGCCTCTAGGTACTCATAGGACTCTAGGTCTCGTTTCCAGAATAGATGGGTTGAAGTTGATGGAAGGAGACTCGTTGAAAAGAGAAAATTAAGGCATCTCTCATCATTCAGAATGAGGTATAAAGAAGGAGCTTGATGATTTGGAGGAACACAGACGAAGACCATGTTCATGAACCAATGACCATGCGCGTATTCCACATGCACCACATGCAAGTAATGCACGAAAAAGACCCTCTAAATAGAAACCAATAAGGAAACTTTTTGACAAAGACAAGGAAACCGCCAATAAGGCTAATGGAATCCAAGACATTGCATGAATCTCAATGTGTCAATAGATTTCTTGTCGTCAAACACAAGGGAAACACCCCAGTTAGAGACCAATGAGGAGATGTCGATTGTTGGGTTCAGGGTTACCTACCCATAAGGAAAGTAAGACCAAGGTGGGTGGTAGGACTACAACTTCATGTAACTCTGAGACACACTAAGGGTATGGTCAACATGCAAAGTCAAGAGTTCTGAGAAATGGTCAACACGCGTTGATAGACATCCTTTGAACAAGAGCATGAGACATATGGATGACTCTGGCTGCATAGACTTAAATATGAAACTTTTAGATGTAGGAGGCACTGATCAAACTCTCCATAGGGACTGGAAGAGTAATCAGTCGGGGGAGTAAACTCTTAGTAATGAGCTCGGCTTCCTAAGGTCATGCTAAACCCAAAATTTTGATGACAAGTGGACTCAAAAGTTTTTGCTATGTTCAAAGGCGACACGACTATTGCCAACATAAGATAATACTCTTTTTCCCGCCCGTCTTTTTTTTTTTGTTTTTTCATAATCAAATGAATGTTATGATACAGAGGAGGAAACAAGTGTCACAAGTAAGAAACTAGTTCCAAAAGTGGAACATACCTATGCTCAATGTAAGGAGGTGCATGTAGGATATGGACACTCGGGGGAAAGTTTCCTCTTGGGGTATAGGGTGTCAAGCTGCAAAGGATATAAACAAGGCTCTATTTGGTTAATGATGCAAAATGTTGAGGTGGTAGTCTTATTATGCGAAAGTGAGAACCGTCAATAGGCTCAATACTGCAAGCAAGAGAATGAGATGAAATTACAACTTAACACCAAAGAATGTCCTTTTTCATAAATTTAGTCTACTTGTTTTGAAAAAGGGTTAAACTTACACCAAATAGACATTCAAATCCAATTTGTGAGTGTGAAAGAGAAAAGTTCACTCGACAATCTTTTTAGTTTTTGAGAGAGTCGTAAAAGAGATTAAATCATACTCGTTGGGAGTCCCCATAGGTATAGGTCAGCATGCTTATGAGTAAGAAATGAGGTTCAAACACAAATTCATATATTAGCTATAAGGGACTCCCGTTCCTACGGAAGAAAAAAATATATGCATGGGCACCGAATGGCACAATGGTTCTAACCAGGGAACCGATGTTTAGTAAGTCTCTACCATTTAATAACTACACTTCTAGTTGCAGAAAGAAGGATGTGTGCTGCTAATAAATGGATTTGTACCTAAGGAATATGAATTGCAGTTACAGGATAATGCAAGTGGGAAAAATAGAGTGATTACCTATACTATATGTTGGTCAATGAAAATATCTACCAAAGTTACGAACATGCGACATGATGCTAGAAACCGCAAGAATCCATAGATAAAACCACCAAAACAAACTCCATCCACTCCATTATTAGTCCACTAGGTCAAAATATTAGCAAAAACTATGTAAAGTGGGTAAAAAAATTCTATAAATAGTAAAAAATTAACCAATTTACCATATCATTTGTATTTTTTACCCAAATAGTGCATTTTGGACTAAATTTCCCCTGATATTAAAGTGTTGATTGCGGGAGCTATGAGTGATAGAATTGACAACCATCTAGACCAATTAAGTCTTCTTACTCTTCTCTTCATTTCAATTGGTTTAAAATTTTCATTTAAGATTCAATTCTTGAGTATTTGAAGGCGTAAATTAGAAACTAGGGTATACATGGGTTGTAGATCATCAGGTCATGTATACGCATCTCTATACGTGATTGTTATCAAAACAGGCCACATATATGCATCCTTATACGCGACTATGTGAGTTCCAGCTCATGTACAAGTCTGTGAGTTGAAATTTTAGAATGGTACTGACTCAAAAATTGGTTTTAAACTTGTAGGATGGTACTAGAGTGGAGAGAAAGAGAGCATGAAGAGGTTGATGCTACAGTAGAAAGAGATCTAGGGGTCCAAATGGCATTACGAAGATGTGGGCTATATAAATTTTGGTCTCTCAAAAGCATGAGAACTCAAGTGAGACTGCTCCAGATGCTGATGAAATATGGGTCCAGATACATAGGCCTTCAGCCTCGATGGGCAACCATGGAGGATTGAAGTCAAGGACATATACTTTCTAAAAGGAATGTCATGTCGGGGTGAAGTGATGAACCTCAAAGCCCGGGGATATGGGAGTGGCATGAATATAAAGGAATACATAGCCACCCATTGCATTGTAGGGAATGAGAAGGTAGGGAGCCAACTCTCGATCGGAACGATCAAAAATCTGAGTCTCAAGATCATTGTCCTAGTGTTGACACGGATCACAGCATTGGCCTCTTTGCATCAAGAATCAAGGCCACTTATTTTCTACTCGTTGGAGTGCTTGCGACCCACGGTTTACGATCGGTGCACCTCAATGTTGGCCAACATGAAGAGCCAACTAACAGACTACAAACAAGGTAGAAAGAGGAACTTTAGGTTTGCGTTCATCTTATGTATTTTTTTCTTCGAGCAGGTTCCAGGCTTGGGCATAGAGTCAAGATTGTTCTGCATGGACTTTGTGATCTAGCCATGGCACGATGGACCAAAGTGATGAGGCAGATAGGAGGTGCTAGGGTACCAACACCCTATAACAACGAGTTTTTATTCTGGTGGCGTCGGTAGATGATAGATTTGGATGAATGCCCATATGCAAGGATCGAATTTGGAGGAGATCTGGACATGCCATTACCACCAGGTTCCTCCTACAGAGACATAGGTATAAAAAAAAAAATTGAATATTTCATTTTTTTGTCTTTTTGTAAAAGAAAACAAAAAAAAAATCGGATGATTTCAAGTACTAATTAAAACATGTATGTTACATAGATGTGGTTCCGTGATGGCTAGATGGACTCCCACGACACTGGCAGAGGAACCGTGGGGATGAGCTAGTGGGAGAAGACGCTGAGAGAGTGCTTCAAAACATGTAGGGAAACCTGTCTCATTTGACGCAAAGAATTTTGATGGTTCATGTAGAGGATCTGATAGAGGTGATGCAGCGGTAGGTGGTGGGTATGCCCCATGCTTGGGTGTGACTCTTTCAGCGTCTCTCAAATGTCGTACTATTCTATCATGACACACATCTGGCACCAAAAGCATAGATATCATGGTTATTGTATTGATAGGTCGTATATGTATTTTGAGGGTGTGAGACCCAATTTTTTACTATAACACCATATTTTTGGAGAGATAAAATATATAAAAAACATTGGTCTTCAGATTTACTTATATTACAATGTGTACATTGGTGAATGTGTTTTATTTTCTTTAGTTATGTGACAAATTCCAATCTAAAACATAATTAGCATATGCATCGTATACATAAATAGAACTTCTAGGTATGTGATGATAAGAAATGAAATCAAAATGTCATTCCAAAAGTAGTACCCATAGGAATCGTCGGAGTAGAGTAGGGTCTCGCACACGGTAACTATCGTTCAACTGACATACTACTAACTGGGAGTCTAGGAGAACTTCTAAAGAGAGAATACCATGTGAAATGGAATCGTGAAAAATCTCTATAATAGTGCTATATTTGGCCACATTATTCGTTGATGTCCCTAAGAAAAAGCCACCTAAAGACACCAGTTGACCCTCGAGTGAGTAAACAACCCAAGCAGCAGAAGCCAAGTTCTGTGTATGACGACTGGCCTCGTCTGTAAATCCTAAGCAGACCCAAGACTTCGTTGACATCTTCCAACCAAGGGAAACTCAATAAGAAAGTCGATGATGAAAGGGGAAAAGATATATACACTAAAATACATTAGTATACAAATATTTACGCCCAATATTGGGGCTCAAGCGTAATATCTTTTCAAGTAGAGACCATTCATGGGCTTAGCCAGCATATTCCTTCATAATCTTTTAATTTGTGGGCTCCTTTTTCTAAGACACGTCGCACGATATAAGGACCGTGCCGCATGGGGTTGAACTTGCATGCCCCCAATGGTTCTTTGGCTTGGTCATACAAGAGGACCAAGTCTCCCTCGACGAACTGTCGAGGATAGATAGATTTATCATATTGGACATTGACACATCATTTATTCACTTCGAGATCCGTAGAGGCATCTCAACGTTGCTCCTCTAGACTCTCTAGGTGTACGAGGCGTTGTTCAAGATCAGAAGTGTCAGGTAGGAGCTTAACTTCCAATATAAGAGAAGGGATTTCTAATTCAATAGATAGGATTGACTCCACACCGTGTACTAACTAGAAATGAGAAAAACCAATGGAAGTTTTAATCGAGTTTCAGTATTCCCAAAGCACAGGGTAAAGCATGATATGTCAGTCAGATTTTCTCTGGCTGTCAGTTTTCTGCAAAATGGTCTTGAGAGACTTATTCATGGCCTCCACTTGTACATTTTTCTGGGGTTAGTAAGGGGAAGAATGACCATGTTTAAACCCCAGTTTTGATGCTAATTCTTTCATCATTTCATTCTGAAAATGACTTCCATGATCAGTGAAAATATCACTTGGGATTCCAAACCTGGCTATAATTTGATTGAACATGAAAAATGAAGCATTATTACCATCGAATTTAATTGTAGGCATGGCCTCATCCCACTTAGTAAAGTATTCTATGGCCACGATAATATGTTGATTCCCCCCAGCTGAAGTTGGGTTGCAATCTACAAAATCCACCCCCCACTTGGTGAAGGGACCGATGGTAATGACCGAGTGAAGAGGGTTTGGATGCGAGCGCATCTTTTGAGTGAACACCTGGCAAGGGTGACACTTCTTGACCGCTTCGACACAATCTTTAAAAATATACAGCCAAAAATAATTGGCTCGCAATATCTTTTGCATTGTCGCAAGCCCGTATAGATGACCACCATAAGCCCCACTGTGATAGCCATTAAGGACAAACTCATCCTCTTCATGATTCAATCAACGACGCAAGATATTATCTCCGCCTCGGCGATACAAAGTGTCGTCGATGATAAGGTATTTATTAGCTTGATATCGTATACATAGTCGGTCATCTCACGAAAGATGTTGAGGGAACTTCAAGGTTTGAAGATAGATCACAATATCTCCATACCAGGGGTTTGAAAACAAGACAAGGAAAATGTATTCATATGCAAATGAATCAACATGAATAACATCCTCATCTAACTGAGGGAAGTTTGATATTAACTCGGAAAAAACTAGCAATTTCTTGGATTTTGATAAAGCAAAATCGAGATAAAACTCCTGGAAGATGACAATCCATTTATTATATTTTCCTCCTGTGATACGCCTAGTAAAGATGTATTGAAATGGATTGACATTAGCAACCACGGTAGTTTTTCAAAGCAATATATAGTGTCTTAATCGTTGAACTACATGAACGACAACCAAATTTAGCTTCTCAACATGAGAATACTTGAGTTCAGGGACGACTAAGTTTTGACTAAGATAGCAAAGGACGTGCTCATGGAGCTCATCAACCTCCTAAACTAAAACCATACCAATCGTCCCTTTGGACACGGCGATATAAAGAAATTAATCTCTACTTTAGTCTGGAGGCTTCGACAGAGGTGTCGATACCAAGGATTTCTTCAGAGGATAGAAGGCTTCTTGGGCTCGCTCATCCCATATAAAATGAGTGCCCTTCTTCAAGAGATGCATGAAACGCTTAGTAATATTGTCATAGTTTACTATAAACTAGCGTAAAAAGTTAGCTTTCCCCTGCAAACCTTGAAGCTGACGAATGGTGAGTGGGGGAGGCAATCAAAGTATTATCTCAACCTTTAAAGGATCCACCATGATCCTAGTCTCAGAGACTAAGAATCCTAGAATACAACCTGAACTAACGCAAAAGATGCACTTATGAGGGTTCAAACGGATGTGATAATAGCAACATCTTTCAAAAACTAGTTGAATGTGGGTAGAGTGATCCACTCTCTTGTGCGAATGAGCTGTGAGATCATCAAGGTAAGATTCAACTATATGCTTGAGATCATGAAAATTGAAGGTCATGGCCCACTAGAAGGTTGCTCCGACGTTTTTAAGGCCCAAGGGCATTTTTCGATATGCGAATGTACCCCAAGAACAAATAAATGTTGTCTTATGTTGACCCTTGGGTTTAATCTAAATTTGGTTGTATCATGAAAATCCATCCATGAAAGAAAAAACCTCGCTTCCCGCACACTCATCGAGAATATGATCAATGAAGGGTGTCAGGAAGTTGTCTTTAGGATAGGCCTTATTTAGGTCTCGAAAATCCATACATACATGGATGGTTCCTTGCTTCTTATTCATGGGAATGGGGTTGGATACCCATTCATTCAAGGGAACTGGGTAGATGAAGCCAACATTAAGCAGTTTCTCTACCTCTGCCTTAATAACAGGGGCCTTTCTAAGATTGAAATCTCTAAGTCGTTGTCAGAAATTTTTAGCATCCGGGTAGGTTTTAATCTCATGTTCGACAATTCGAGGGTTGATTCCTAGAATCTCTTTGAAGAGCTCGTTGTAGATCATAATTTCTTCCGGTGAGCAATACGCACCGATATATACATTTTCAACCTTACCAAGAATACGAGAGATATCAATCATGACAGTCAGGGAGATACTCTCCATGTTTCCTTTGGCATAAATATTGTTCGTATCAAGTGGAACTACGGCATGAATGACTATCTCGCTCAAGGTACATCTAAAATCATCTTGTTCAATTCTAGCAAGCTCTGGGAGGAAATAAGAGCGATGGTGCATATCATTCCATGGCCTATCATAATCATTCATGGCCTCTACGATTGCTTCATCCGAGGGTAAACTATCATCGAGGAATTCATGTGAGAAAGACGATGAAGTGACCCACATTGGATTAAGAACAGGATCCTCCTCGTCCGTCTATGAGGAGACAGGATCTGGGTCGGTGAAAGAGTAAAGAACAGCCTGATACGCTATCTCTACTACCGACAGTGGCATAGCCATTCAATTATGTGACTGACCTTCACAAGATGCAGTTGAGGAAGGTAGGGTCCAAGGATCATTAAAATACGATGTGCATAGATATGATGAATTGGTGCCCCAAAATCAAAAGTACCCATAAGTGATGAATACATTCTGACACCAATATTTTCAATTTTCAACTGAGAATTGTCAATCACGGGGATCGACGGTCCAACTGATGCATTGGGCCTAGTGTTCACAAAGGACAATTGTTCGATCTTCACGATTTTCCCATTGTGAGGAAAACATAAGGAAAACAGACAATACGACTGCAGTCATAGCATAAGTCCATTTACGTCCTAGTAACAAGTTATGGTGAAGGGGTGCATCAACCACCTCGACATCCACCTCCACCATCTTCCCAGCTAACTAGACCAGGAAGGAAGGAAGAATATTGTGGGGACGGAAAGAACAACCTTCAAATGAAGTCAACACGGTCGGAGATTGAGAGAGGGTCAGAGAGCCAATGGATTTTCAACAGGTTAGGGACATCATGCAGGTTGCAACACCTTCATCAATAACAATATGTTTGATGGTATACTTTGATTAATCCACGTGGATTTGGAATGCCACATGGTAAGGAAAGTGAGGCTTCACATCCGTGACATAAAAATTGATAAACTTAGAGCCACAGGGGTCTAGAGCTCCTAATACAGATAACAATACACTCATCTCTGAAGGACACATCTGGAGTACCTCTAGAGCCAACATTGCACAAGGGGTTTGACACAAATCCTCAACAATAGAATAATTCTGGGCAGCTCTAGCATTAGGGTTGTGCATAGAGAGTTTGAGTACTCCTTTCGTAATATGAGGCAGAGGCTCTAGTTTTTCAATCTATAAAGGCGCCTTCGGAGGAGGGGGAGACTCTAGACCTGGAATAGTATGTGAATAACTGTATTCATGAGACCAAGTGGCTACATTAACCTAATACTTGACCATATTTATGCATAGATGGTCACCATCTTGCATTGGTGGGTTTTGACTTCCACTCACCGCATTTTTGTCATTTGAGGAGTTTGATGCCATGTGTCGATTATGCAGAAAAGGATTATTCAGCACAGTGGGCGATAGAGATACAAGCCTCGCAACTTCCGCAAGTTTGGGGCACAAGTGGGTAAGTTGATCATCTGTACAAAGCTTACAAGGAAATTTCATATTTCGCCTTTCTTTCTTTCCCTCACCAGCATTATTAGTCGATTTCTCATCATTAACGTTGTCCTTGGGTTTATTATTTTTATTATGCCTCCCACCCTAACGATTATTACCACATACTTTCCTTTTATTCCCTCCTGGTTGTTGGTTACCATTCAGGTTGGTTGATGATTGCAAAGAATGTACGTCTTCCGACTGAGTGGGAGTGGAGGACACATATGAAGCTTGTCCTCCTACAGATTGGCTTAGAGACAACTATTTCAATTGGCTTGTCACCAAGTCTTCAGATTTGACATTTGTGGATCCTACAATGCCATCGGCATGAGGCCCGAGATTTTGTCTAGATTCATAGCTTGACCTCAGTGCATCAGGAAAAATTTTGTATAACATCCCAGACTAAGAATATATAATATCTAATTGATGGGCTTTAAAAATTGCTTCTTCCTCAGATGTAACCCTAGATGTAGAAACATCCTTCGAAATATAAGACTGTAAATACTTAAGGAACGATTCCAACAGGAACTCTGGAGGAATGTAGGCCTTGATCAACCTTTTTCATATATGCCACTCTTGGATGTGATCCAAGATATGGGTGGCTTTGTCCTAGAAAAAGGCCGACAGAAGTTTTATGTCGACATCGTAACGAATCGACAATTGGAAGTGGTTGAGGAAGACTAAAACCATCTGATTAAAAGTTATGTATGCCCCCCCCCCCNTGTACCATTTCACTGTGACCCCCATGAGGGTGCCTTGAAACAATATTAAATGAATAGAATCGGCATTAAGGGAATTAGAAGAGAACCAAAGATGGAAATTAGTTACATGATCACCAGGATCCTCACCAGTATTTCCTTCGAATTTCGGAATATCTGAAGGAATCTTGGTGGGGACGGGGGACCATGTCAGGTCATGATGCATGGGGTCATTCATTAATCTAGACAAGTCTGTAAAATTGAGCATGGCCAGAAAAGGGAGATGAGGTTGTGGCATCTGGCCCCAAGCTCCCGAGAAATATCATTGCTAAGGAATCGCAGGCCATCCAGGGTTCTAATGAGAAACATGGCCTTGTACTGGATTGTAAAACCTCCTCCAAACTAATTCATAAAGGGTTGGTTGGGCACCATTCCAGTAGGAATGTTATGATGAGGATTGTAAGTATTTCCCCCAGCCAGAGTAGCTCCAGGTTGCAGTTTGCCCAAGGTGTGAAACTAACCTCCTCCGGGTGTGAATCCGGACGATAGAGGTGGATTCATCATGCCAAACGTGTTGGTCAGAATCAGTGTGGAGGAGGTAGGTGTAAAGGGAGAAACATAAGTAGCAACTTGTCTGCCAGTTTGACCACTCCATCCAAGAGCATTAAGACCAGGATTAGACCCGAGGTGAAAAGGAGGTAGGATTCCAACCATAGGAGTCGTTTGAGGGATATGATCACCCCCAAAAAAGAATGGAATATGCGGAGGATCCATGCCCCCAAGTCCAATACTAGTATTTGGATTAGACACTGGAATGGAGGATGAAAATTGCGATGTGAAATTCAGCATACCATAAGAAAAAGGGCTAGAGGCTGTAGGGATGGACTGAATATTGTAGCCCGATGAATGACAAAGAGATCCAAAAGGGTGCATGACTATAGGTTGAGTATTAACTATAGGCTGGAGAGGAGTGATGATGGGAATCTTTGGCACTACAACCATGGTGGTTGAAGGTGTCAAAGGAGTACCATTAATTATAGTGAGCATGGGAGTCGAAGGACTCCCAGTATCTTTCTGTCTCGACTCAGTACTCATACTTGTGTGACCACAAGACTGGTAGGTGGAGGTGTGTGTACCACGTTTGATAACTTTACGCATTTTATAAGGAAAAGACTCAAGATGTGGTGGTAACTTCAACAAACAGCGAGACCTACGAGGAAGCTAGTCTGGCTCCACGATGACTCAAGACTTGAGATGTAAAAACAAATCCTAAGGCCAACTACCAATCAAAGAGCACACCAAAATAAACAAAAGGCCAATATGCACACAAAAAAGATAAAGTGGTTGAAAGGGGTCTCCCTCCCTAAAGTAGGTATGCCTCTTGCAAGAGGGGCCTAAGACTCCTTGCCAAAGATTGGAGGTATCATAATTAGTTATAAGGGCTCTCGTGGGCTTAAAAACTAGTAGGTCAAATCCCCCCGGAGAGGTAATCCTCAATAAAGGTTGTGTGTTGTTCGACCCTTATCTGAACCAGGGTACCTGCAAGTAACCTATGTGGCTACCTATGTCAAGCAACTAAGCCACCACGATATAACCAATGCGTAAGTGAATAGTCATAAGTCAAGTCCACCGTACGGGCAAGGTAACAAAGCCCTAAATCTAGAAGGAACCACCTCTCACAAATGTTAAGTTACTAGAAAGACCCCCATATATGAATAAATACCCAAAAATATCTCTGACGCTAAGAAGGTATTGAAGGGATATCTCCTCAACCAACTTCATGCGACCTCGTGCTTAACTCTGGTGTGAGAGAAGCCTCCTGACATCACCAATTATACAATGGATTTCACCAATCCCTTAGTGAAACACATATGTTGAGTTTAATAGCCTTTGAGAATTTTACTCACAAAATCCTATTCCAAGCATCTAAATCTTAAGCTAGTTCATGCACCCTGAAAAACAAAATCGTTTCTAATCAATTTTAAATTTATCAGTGTTACTTTTAGTGGCTTTGCTTATTCAAAAGGTGTGGTCGTGAAACTGATGATGTTACAACTCAGCAAATAAAATAAATGAAGATGAATAAAATGCAAAGTCCTAACTTCAAATCCCAATAAATGATAAGCTTTTCAAAATGCAATTTTCAATTCACTTCTGCAATTCCAAATAAGATGTAATCTTTCTATACATGTACTAAGATCACTGACAAGAACCCAAAAGATCAAATGCCAACAATGAAAAATGCATTTTTTTTTTTTTTTCAATATAAGAAAATGAAAATGCAAGGACTGAACAGCAACTTGATATATAGGCCCTATTGTAAGAAAAAAGAGACAAACCAAGTGGGATATCAAGAAGCAAACACCCAGCTCGGGATGCAAGGACAACCAATGAAAATGATGATGAGAAAGGAAAACCGCCCAAAAATTCAACCAAAAAAGGATTCCCTATCACTCTGCGGGCACTTAAAAGTCATGACAGAGACCTAAGAATACTCGGCAACCATCAAAACTTACCCAACAAACATCAAACTCAGCAATCAAGCTAAAAAGGATGATGTACGTGCTTGTTTAGGATAAAACCATGTATATACACTTCCTACAGAACGACAACTCACGTATGTATGCGACTGTCAGGGACAAAACCGTGTATATGTATTGAAACACTGTCAGGTTAAGGATAAGTCAAAGAAACTCAAATTCAAAAGGAAAATAGGTTTTCAAGCAATCAGATGACAAGAAACTCAAGGTAAATGAGAGAAATCAAAGGAGAAAAGACACTCAAAACTCCGAAAAGAAGATTCATTCCCCAGTATGGTTGCAAATTTTGTTATTAGGAAAATCACTCTATGGCATGGGGTAAACCAAAAAAGATGGAAATGACTGCAAAAATCAACTCTAATCTCAAGTATGCTATATAAATAAATATTCTAACAAGACAAGATAAAGAGCCTACCTCGCCCAGACATTCGATGAAGTCCATCGTTGATGACTTGAATCAAAGCAATACACCTGCAACTTGTCCTCAACAACCAAGATATGCAAGCATATGGTGATAATATATAAAGTTAGCACATACAATAGCATAATCCATCAATATTCATAACAAATACGCCCATGGAATAACAATTCAAATATTTGCAAGACATTAATTGGACGAGAAAAGAGTATTTCTATTCAAATGTAATCAATAGAAGTGTATGAATGACAAACTTTCGTGTCGGCACGTTCGGAACCGAGAAACTAAGTCCCTTCTAGTTGGGAGTCCACCACTCAATCCTCCACCAAAGACAATCTCATATAAGAGAGACAATGAGGTTCTCCATCAAATAGGAAAGAGCTTGGGGGATGAACAATGTGTTCAGACTTAAAAGGACAAAGGGATGCAAACTCAATATGAAGTGAATAATTTCTCCAGACTCCAGAGTAACTTTTCTCTCAAAGTTGAATTCTTATCCTCTTCTCCACAGCTTGGATAAGTCCCATTTATAGCCTTCAAATGGAACTGAAGGTCCGAGTCGAAACATTTCCAGTATATGGAAGGTCAATGATCATGGATCCTATGATGTGACATGGAAACTTGACACCATTTTTAATTTTGAGCACAAAACCCGATGTATGTGGGTTGTATAGTTGTTAGGATGTGTATATGTGGAAAAATATGTTTTTTAGCTCTAGAAACTGCAAAAGGGGACTTCAAGTCTACACAGGGAAATGGAAAAGGCCTTCTGAGCAAGTTTATATGGGGTGAGGAAAATCTTGTTGTAACATATATGCTCATTGATAGATTTCTTTAGATTTTTCTTTAAAATAAACAATAACCAAATCCCAAAGTGAGAAATCATTCAAAAATTAGAAATAATGTTTTCCATACAAAATTACAAAATATCCATGATTTAAATAAATGGCAAGTAAAAGTGGGTCGGGATAGGTCTCCCATAGACCAAAAATATAGAAAATTAGATGAAAACAAAGGAAGTTCAATTAGAAGTTGGCCTTCATGGCACATTTTTGTGAAAAAAAAATGGTTGGATGACTCAAGACTGAGAGAAGAAATAGAAAAAGAAAGCTTGAAATTATATAAGAAATAGAAAAAGAAAGCTTGAAATTATATACTCACAAAATGTGAAGGAAAATTGTTAATATCTAAGCCATTTTTCCTTGAAATATTTTTTTTTAAATAATATTTATTCATGCTTTTAATGATTCACTAACCCTAATTGCCATAATTTCCCCAAATTCAAGTAACTTTGGAGATTTTTTTCATTACCTTGTTTAACCATACCTCGATATATTCATGTAGGGGGCTCATGGTAATTTCTTATTTTATGTGTAGTGAAAACATTTCATTCTCAATACCCCTTTACTCAACATGCTTCTCTCAAGCAGTGGAATTGTGTTTCATGTTCTCAACAAGAAATTTGTGAGCCACTTTTGAATCACAACTTCAGGAAAGATGGTGAGATTATTAAATTCCAAAACAAGGACGTTTTTGTTGCATTAAATTCTACTTCAAATTCCTCCTTTGTAGAAAGTTTATCATTTTTCATGAGGGACGCTCCTTCCAATCTTCTCATAGCACAATCTCCTTTAAAAATATATAGATTATTCTTCTTAACCAATATATTACATGTTGAAATTAATTATTGTAATATATCAATTCTATTATCCTAGCTACTTCGGATTTGTTTAAATATGTTGTTTAACGGAAGATTATCTTTTTGTCTCTTATGCTCATTCATATTGGTGAGATTTTAAATGAATGTACACACAAATATTTCATTTAAAAATTACATCTTTTTTCATTTCAATGTTGAAGGAATGAAGGATTCCTTCAAGGAATAAATCCTTCCAACAAGTACAAAGTTTCTATCAGCTATATCTATCTCCTTCCAACAAGTACAAAGTTTCTATCAGCTATATCCCACAACTCGAAAATTAAAACCATTCTTTCTTGACTGAATATTATAACTAACTAGACTATGAATATCATTGAGAAGAATCTATTCTTTAATCTTAACAACATGGTTGGCCAACCCTAAATCCCACAATTTGTTTTTCCTCTATTCTTATTACCATAACCCTAAGTACCACTTGTACACCACAATATAATGAAAATATTTATCATTATGAGATGATAAGTTGATGGTATCCCCACAAAAGGCTTAAGATTTCCTTTGTGCACCATATTTCTTCTTGTCACAATCCTCTCTATGCCAAAAATACTGTTTTTCCTCTATTCTTATTACCATAACCCTAAGTACCACTTGTACACCACAATATAATGAAAATATTTATCATTATGAGATGATAAGTTGATGGTATCCCCACAAAAGGCTTAAGATTTCCTTTGTGCACCATATTTCTTCTTGTCACAATCCTCTCTATGCCAAAAATACAAACAAAATGATGCATAGTTTAATCTTTTAATTTCCCTTCGAGGATGACACTTCAATAGTTCTCAGAATAAGTAACATTTTTATCCATAAAGAGTCTTAGTGACCCTGAGCTACTCTTGTATTTTTCTTCAAGAAGGAAGCCACTAGTCGTTTTGAAAGGGAGACACTTATATTTTAGATTAAGCAAAAACAAGATATAAGGATATAGAGTGTGGTAGTATGAAAGAATGAAGTACGGGCCTATGCATCCACATGAAAAAATTGAGGTACAAATGAAAGGCCAGATGAAAACAATGGGGTCAACAAGTAAGGGGTTCCACATCTACATGCATAAACACATGCAGGATGTAAAGTGTAGGTATGGATAACAAGTTTCCTTTGCATTTGCATAGGAAGTTGATGTGGGGGAAGTGGAGTGGGGGGAATGTAGAGAAAAGGGTCATGGGTAAGGGATTCTCTATCCACATCAAAACTTGGTGTGGGGTGTGGAATACATAAAGGAAGGATGCTACAAAATCTTCCATATTTGCATGGGAAAATTCATGTGGATTGTAGAGTGAACCAACTTAGTTATGCTTCTTTGAATTAAGGACTTAGAACCATTTTCTTAGTGTTTTTGACAAGGATAAACTCAATGCTTTTACTGCACTTTTATGGGAAAGCAGTGTTGAAATCACTAAGGAAATTATCATGAGATAAAAGTTAAGGTTTAGAGATGAAAAAAAAATAGAACAAAAGATGCAAATAAAAATTGTGAACAATGTCTAAGTAAAGAATGACAATTGACTTTGTAAATGTGTAAATTGAAATATAATATAAATACCACTAAAGTTGCAAACAAAAAAGGAAAAATAAAAAGGGCTATGAGTCCACAAGATGGGAAGAGATGGGGCTTAGGTGCTAAGAGGAAGAATAATATTGTTTTATTGTTTCTCACTTTATCCTAAGCTCTTTAAGCTTTGCTTATGATTATTAAATTGTTCACCTTCCTTGATATTAGTCACCCAAAAAATAGATATGTGGACTTCTCACAAAGGCATGTGATCTATTTTTACAATGCAAATACAATCTATGATTTTAGGCATGCAAGATTGCTAGTTGTTCATTATTTCTTTGGTTTTTTCTCCTTTGTACTTAGACTACCATAGTTTTACTACCATGAAACTATGAGAAAAACATGATTGATTTTATGGGTGATTGTTGAGATAAGGAGGAAATTAATTTACAGCTGAAATTCCTTAGTTCCCAATAGTAGAGATTCACTAGCCATCCTATGTTAGATCACTAGAGGTAAGTGGGATCTCCTAAGAGATTGTTTAGTAGAGAAGAGGATCTCATTCCTGGTGTTGTGCAGGCTAAGGTGGAAAAGGGGTTGGTTGATTTCGATTGTTGTAGCAAGAAAATGTAGAGTGTTAGTTTCTTTACTTGAGAATTTTGAGAATTGGGTTGAATGAGAAATATCATATCCAAGCCATATAATTTTTCCCGTGTGGATTCATAACTCCAACTTGGGAGTGACTTCTATGACAAAGATCATATATGTAATAAAGAGCCCATGGTTGGGTGGAACATACTTCATTTTCAACCAGTTGATGAATAATTCTTAGAAATTTAAATATTCCTTGGTTGTTTATGAATATACAAATATTACAATTTTTATAAGTGTATGAATTACAAGTTAATTTATGATTTTCTTCCTCTTAAATGAATTTATTTTTTCTTATCTGAAATGAATTGCATTACACAACTTGGATTCATAATTTATAGGTTCATATTTATATTGAATTATTTACTTATTATTGCAATAATTTTGCTTTAGAATGCATAAATGATATCACTATAGTTGTTTTGGAGTACTTTCCACCTCAATTGGTGTGCAGAGGTGGCTAAGTATGTTAAAATATTGTATCTTCCTTTTATACGTAAATATTATTTTTCCATATCACATACCATGTCAACTGGGCCATCTCACCAAAGAATTGCTTTTAAAAAAATGTAAAAGTTAACATAGGGGAGTTAGCTTATAATTATAATATGTTGAATTAAGGAAATTTATTAAAAAACATTTTTAAAAGATTCATTTAGGAAGAATCAATCACAATTATGTGAAAAATTTGCAAGAGGGTTATCAATTTTTATAGTCAAACTAGGGGTAGTGATGGGATGACTTCGTTACTAAACGGTTTTGCAAAGTTTTTTTCATTTCTTATAGTCAAACATGTGATTGTGAATGGATGGCTCCATTACTAACTCCTAACACTCTATACACCCAATGAAAGGGGATAATAGAATCGAAGTGAAGTAATTCAATGCAAAATCACATGTGTTATCTAAGTTGTGGTCCTATGGTAAATTAATGAGATTTTTTTCATCATTGGCATAGGTTTGATTCCCAAAGGGGTGATGCCTTGGGACATTTCCTTTGGTAGAAACTTTAGGAATCTTGAAAAGGGATATGTCCCAAGAATGTAATTCCATTAATTATGATGTCGGAGAATTTTTCCTTCAAAATCAACCTTGTTGATTAGACTTAAGGGGTATTTGACTTTACTAAGAGAGTGGGTTCTCTAAATTGAAATTATTGAATTTGTATGTTTTATTTAAATCTAGAAGGATTGTATAGGATAGGGTTTGTTGGATTGAGATTGATAATATGTAATCAAATATTCATTGTTAAGATAAATCTCAATATTTTATAGGTATATAGAGAGATATTAGGGTTAGGTGCAAATCTCATGGAGAGATTTTAGGATTTGAACCAAATTTAGGTATCAAAATCCTTTGAGTATGAATATTGTGAGCCTACGGGCATTAGAGAGATAAGATAGAAAGGTCGGAATTAAGAGAAGAGAGGATATATAGGTGTGTGCATAAAATGTAAAGTGTGGCCAAAGGCCAAAGCAGATGCCAATTGAATTGTAAAATCAGGATAGAACAGCTAGAGGGGTTTATGTAGAAACATGTGTACAGTAAATGATAAATTGAAGTTTTACACTGTGTATATATTCATGTGTGTATCAAGCTAAGATTGAATGTGTAAGGGAGAGAGATGTTGAATATAACCTCTGCTAAATAAACAATGAGTCCAAGGGTATGAAATTGAGGAATGAGATTAAGAGAGAGACGAAGTTCCTATCAACTTCGTGGAAAAACAAAAATAATGTGGAAGTCGAGGGAGGGTGAATTGACGGTCAATTGCCTTCAAAGAACATAGTTGAATTCCTTTGCAGGAATTGAGGAACAGTGGTTGTCGAATCAAGATAAGGAATTAATCATGGCCATGGATTTTTCTCGATATCCTTGCTATCATATCAAATCAATGAAGTAAAGGATCACCATTGAACACTGGAAGGATCAACAACTGAAATTCACAACCTTTCGAACTAGCTTAAGTCTTGAATCTCATAAGCGATCATGACCCTTGATCATCATAGATCGACGGTGGATATTTATCTAAGTCTATCGAAGTATAGATTTCGGAGTACGTATCTAAAGAATACTCCGAGGAGGATAGTCTGATCAATGGTGAAAATAGATCATAGGGGATAGATCAACGGTCCCGAGGAATCCACATGGTGATGTCCTAGAGAGATAACCTAAACATAAAAGTCCCTGAAAGGACCGAAGAATAACTCCAACCAATGGTCCATATTTATTCAAAGTAGCCCAGATCAATAGCTACGAGAGGGACACATGGTGGAATCCTATTGAAGTGAGGTGACTATCGGAGTTATCGACAGTCAAAATGCTCAGTGGAAGCAAAATTTTGATTAACTGTGGAGATCAAATCGGAGTGATCAAATCGATGAGGACACATGGCCCATATTTGAATCATTAGAGTGACAGGGAATAACTTGTTGAAATAATCGCAATGAAATATCAGATTAGTCCTAGTCTGAATGATTGGGGAGACTCATCCAAAGAGAGAGTCTGATAGAGGAGTCCAAAAGTGGAAAGACAAGGTAAGTACTCAGGGTCTAGAGAAAAGGAGCTTAGTGTGATCTAAGGAGGGATTAAGTTAAGCACCTCGCCTAGAATACTTTTAGAGGAATTTGGGCCCGAATGAAGAGTTTGAGAGTGATCAAGTGTTTATTTGTACCAGAGTTGATTCACAATTATGCATATGTGGGTTTAAGACCAGAAGGTCATCATTTTTGGTATCAGATCAAGAAAATCAAATATCTTAAATGAACAGAGTTCATTTTGGTTTCATAGCGCAACAACGCTCTTTGGAAAGGGAAAATATACGAATTGTAATTGCAAAAGGAAGTTGGTGATGTATAGAGGATACAGGATAAAGATAAAAGTTCAATACAGGAACTTTGGACTGCAAAATTGAGACCATTCCAATGAGGAAACAAAATTGTGAGGAGATTTTGAGAAGACAAGATCTCATAACATATCTTCCATGTATTGGTCTAATATTTTTATAATTAAATCTGGTATAGTATAATTATGATTGCATGTAGCAGTGGGAGGAGAAGGGAATGGTAGCAACCATTACAACTAGATACGTTGTGACAGAGAAAGAGGAAGGCAAATAAGCCTTAGAGGAGAATCTTTTGGTAGAAAGAACCTTGCAGCAAGGGATGATGTAGATACTTCCAGTTGAGGAATGGAAGTGAGGAGAATAATATAAGTTCTCAGAAGAGTGTGAGTAGGTGTAGAAGCCAGATAATACTAGAGGATGCTCAGAAGGTTCTAGAGGAGGGGACATGTGATACCAAAAGGTCAAACTCAGGACAAAGCTTGATGAGGTTTTGGGTAGCAAGGTGAGAATAATTTCTACAGAGAAGGCTTGATCCAGCTCACAATGGGAAACGAGAAGCTCAAAAAGGAAGAGGTTAATATGACTATTGATAGTCATGAAAGAGGCTCATAGGGAAGCCACAACAAGAGGAAGGAGAATGCCAGAGCAGTTGATAGAAATAAAATGATTCAAGAAGAGTTTGATAGAGAATTTACTCAAGTAAAGGAAATCAGTATAATTTTGGAGCTATTATAGGAAAGAAATGAAGACCAGAGATGGAGTTGGAATGTGAAGAAGAAGGCCAAGTGACCTATTCTTCATTTGGTTATGAATAAATTGAAGAATAGGATGAATGTTTTCCTTAGAACAGAGTAAAATTTGAAGAAGAAGAGGCACAGATTGAATGCTTCATTGAAGGAAGAGAAACTCAAAGGAGTTGAATTTAGACATAGGCCAAGGATAGAAGAAGGATTTCACTTGTGTGAACCAAAGAAAGGATCATTCCTTGGAGAGGATGATGATGGAGATGTTGAAGAGAGACCTGTTGAGAGTCTCATGAACTGTTAGGAAATTTCATATCAACATGAATGCATGATGTCAAAGGAATCAAATAAGACCATTGGGTCTTATGTTTTTAAAACTGATAAATTGTGTGTGTTTGTAGGTAATCATAACCAAGAGTCATTCATGAAGGAAGAATGGACAACATTGTCTCCTAAAGGAGATCAAGATCAGAATCATTTTCAACAAAGTTGTGCAAAGTTTGAGAGGCAGGAGGAAGAAGTTGTCATAAAGTACAAGGGAGAAGAAGAATTTCCTTCCAAGGGAATAAAGGAGAAATAGATCTAGAAGTTTCCTACATCATAAAAGGAGACAACATTGTCTCATATAAGTTGTGAAAGAGAGATTTATGCATGTTCAAAGAATGCAGGTGATGAATAGATTAAGGAGGATGAAGATGTGAAAATAATGATGAGTTGGCTTGGAGATACTTAAATTTATAATGAAGTAAATAGAATCTTGGAATGGGATATGCAATATTACAGTGATGCAAGCATGGAACTTTCCAAAGAAGAGATGATAGTGAATGGCGATGATAGTGTTGAAGATCATTCATGCATGATCATGGAGAAATACTTACAAAAAGGTATAAATTGTTTATTGCAAATCTGTCATTTCAATAAAATCCAAGCATAGAGTCTATTTGAGCAATCATGTAGACTGAGAATTCAGCTTGAAGATATGCAGTATTGGGTAAATAAATTTTTATTTAGTGAGCAGCATTCGTAAGAAGTTGAGGACATATAGAAGTGTGAAGACAAAGAGATGGCAGCAACCATACAAAATTTTTGTAAATATGCAACATTCAAATTTTAGTGAGGATGTGTACCAATAAGAGGCAATACTGGACATGAAATTGGATAAGTTATGAAGGCATATGATAAATATTTCCAAGTGGAAATACCAGAAGAAGAAGAAGAAGAGAATAAAAATACAGCTTACTGGAGGAAGTGAGAAGTTTGCACAGCATCAAGGTAAAGTATGGGATCCTGGAAGGTTGCAAGAAACAACAGGATAGCAAGATGAGGAAGCAACAACAAAGTAAACTTTGGGATCTTGGAAGATGGTGGACAACAATCATGAAACAAATCATATGGACAGCATCAACAATGGGATCAAGGAGTGGTAAAGCAATTGGATACACATGATTAGGATATCATGAAATATTTTAACCTTGGGAGTCTGATGTGGGAGCATACTGCCTCAAAAAACAAACTTGTTGATTAGACCTAAGAGGTATTTTAATTTACTAAGGGAGTGGGTTCCCTAACTTGAAATTATTGCAATTCTTATGTTTTATTTAATTCTAGAAGGATTGCATTGGATAGGGTTTGTTGGATTGAGATTGATAATATGTAATTGATTCTTCCTTGTTAAGATAGATCTCGAGAATTTATAGAGATATAGAAAGATATCAGGGTTAGGTGCAAATCTCATGAAGATATTTTAGGATTTGAACCAAATTTAGGTATCAGAATCCTTTGAGTATGAATATTATGAGCCTACGGGCATTAGAGAGATCAGACATAAATTTCAAATAAGAGAGGATAGATAAGTGTGTAAAAGGCCAAGTGTGTCAAAATGCCAAAGCAGAGGCAAATTGAATTGTAAAATCAGGCCAGAACAACCAAAAGGCTTTCTGTAGAAAACCCATGTATAGTAAATGATAAATTAAAGTTTTACACTATGTATATAGTCCTGTGTGTATCATGATGAAATTTAATGTGCATGGGTGAGATATGTCGAATGTAACCTATTCTAAATAAACAGTGAATCCAAGGGTACGAATTCGAGTAACGCGATTGAGAGAGAGACTAAGTTACTATGAACTTTGTGGGAAAATGCAAAGATTGTGGAAGTCGACAAAGGGTGAATCGAGGGACAATTACCTACAAAGAACAGAGTTGAATTTCTTTGCAGGCGTCAAGGAACAGTGCCCATCAGATCAAGAGAAGGAATTAATCATGTCCATGGATTTGTCTCAATATACATGCCATCAAATCGAGTCAAAGTAAAGGATCGTAGTTGATCACTAGAAGGATCACGCATGAAAATAACAACCTTTCAGACTATTTTAAGTCTTGATTCCCAGAATCAATCATGACCCTTGATCGTCATAGATAGACAATGGATATTTTTCTAAGTCTATAGAAGTATATATTTTGGAGTACGTATATAAATAATACTCCGAGGAGGGTAGTTTGATCTACGGTGAAAATCGCTCAGAGGGGAAATATCAACGCTTATGAAGAATCCATCTGGAAATGTCTTAGAGTGATAACCCAAATATCTGAGTCCTTGATAATACCGAAGCATAACTCCAACCAATGGCCCAGATTTATTCAAAGTAGTCCAAATCAACAGTTATGAGAGGGACACGTGGTGACATCCTATTGGAGTGAGGTGACTATGCGAGTTATCGACAGTCGTAAGGCTCAATGGAAGCAAGATTTTGATTGATGGCGGATATTGCTAGCGGGAAAATCCCCCTATAGCTATACCAGGGTTCTAAGTATAGACAGAGAAATGACTCCCCTAAAATTCAATCTAATTCCTAAACTACCCCAAACATTCCAAAAAAGATGAACAGAAAGAAATAGAAAAGTGGATCAGAAGCAGTACTTTAGTCCAACGTTCAATGTACACCACCTCCCACTTTAAATCTTCATCGCATGTTGGTCTCCTCCCAAATCTGACCTACATCAATGGTTAGGAAAGAAAGGCTACAAATATTCTATTTCTATTCATCAATTAGGGTTAGATATAACTCATTATTCATAATCCAAATAAAATACATAAAGATATCGTTTGGGACAGGGAAAAAAACTCTTTTATTCAATATTCAAAGATTGGAAATTACAACTTTTGCAAGCCGATACTCCGTGAACCTGGCCTAGGCTCCTCTTAACTTTTCTCCAAGTGCACCTTTCGAATTCCTTCTCCCACAATATTTTGATCACTTCAAGGGAAGGGAAGGGATCATATGGGAGAAAAGGGATAGAGAGGAAATGTTGAGGCAAGAACTCAAAAATGGATGCAAATACATGGGCAAGGAAGGAAAGGGATTTGGGCAGAGTTTCATCGTTCTAATGCTCATTATGGAATGAGACCCCAAGACCTCCTTTTATATGACAAAAGGATAGTTATTTGGTTTGGGGATGGGATATAGCAGGTGAAATGGTTGGGAAACCTCCAATCTCCCATTAATTCTATCGAATTCCTTGCAACTTTTTATTTTTTGCAACTTTTGGAGGTATACGTGGGTTGTTTATTATGCAGCTAGTATATATACATGGGATATCTATCATGCATCATGTGTATGTATGTGGGAAGTAGTGCAGCAGGGCGCGTACATTCTCCAAAAAATGGTTTTTTAAATAGAGTTCCTCAACAATAATTTGGAAAATTATACAAGTAGAAAGGTCAATGCCATGTATGCATGCGTAGGGAATTTTACGGCTATAACATATGCCCCCTAATGTGTTAGGTAATAAAAGAAACTGATGGCCGAAATACATTACAATATCTTCACCATCATGGAGTCGAGGGAGCCCAGGACCAAAGTTCGAGACGTGCCATCTACGAAACAAAAATTATCTCTCTGAGGCGGGCATACCCATGCTCGGGATGAACTAATCATGGTTTTCAATCAAGTACACTACATATCCATGTCATATAAATGTATAAAGTGTATCCGTGAGAAATACACAACGTATCTACATCTCAAAATTAGTCGAAGATATACGAGTACAATATGCATATTTAAAAAACCTAGTAACGTCTGAGGCAGGAGATGAAGACTTCATAGCTCGAGAAACACCTTCAAGATCTTATAAACTCTGGTAGGAGTACAATGGGAGTGTAATACTCACTACCCTGAGGTCTTCGACAAGCCATTGGGAAAATACTGGAGGATTGTGATGATCAAGCAGATAACTTCGTCAATTTTGAATCTGGACTTGACTGGACTCACGGGATGGTCAACTCATGAAATGCAAGAGACAGACTCCAGAAATCCTAACTCAGGTTGGATAAAACTTCCCTTGGACAAAATCATGAAAGATAATCATAATCAAGCAGCGTAACATTGACATAAGTATGTGATGCAGGAGGCACCGCAAACACTCTATATGTTTGGAAGAGTAACCAAATGAACAAGGACACAACTCTATGTAGCGAGAACTAGCTTCCTAAGGTCATACTAGATCCCAATGCTTGATGAACAAACTAAAGGTTGTTCTTTGTCGAAGGGTGACTATCTTTGTTGCCGGAAAAAAATGTATATTTCTCATCCCCTCTTTTTGGAATATTTGATTTTTTTATCCTTTTCATTTTTTTAACGAGCTTGAAAAAGAATAAAAGAATGCTACATTACAAAGGAGGAATGAGTGTTGCGAGAAAGGAAACTGGTTCCAAGCACATGGAACATTCTGATGCTCAAGACAAGCAGACATGTGAAGGATAAGGACACTCAGGGAAAATTCCTCCATGGGTCAAGGTGTCAGATCCCATAGGAAAAAAGTGTTGCAAGAATTGTGTATAAGGAATGATTTAAAGGTTCAGTTGAGAGCAACATAGAGCCAACATTAGGCCAAAGATGCAAATATAAGACCCGCAATGTGATTAATCATGACACAACAAGATTCCTTCCATGTAAATTTTACGTTTAGAGAGTCTGAAAAAACACAAAAATAAAACTCCAGGGATTACCTTTTTTGCATTTAGTCCAATAGGCTCGAAAAAGGGGTAAACTTGCACCAAAAGGATGTATTTTGAAAATTGTTTTACCGAGTGTGACAAAAACAAGATCACTCGGCTATATTTTCAATTTTAAGGATTCTGAAAAGATCTTCACTATGGACTCACACCCTTTTTCTAGGTTTAGTCTCCTTAGCCCGAAAAAGTATAAAATTAACTAAGGAGAACTCTCTCGGCGAGACGAATCTCTTGAGGCATACCTTTTTCCGCAATAATCTACTGGGTGGAAAAAGGGTTAAACTCATGCCAGTAGATGTTCTTATGGACCAATTTAACGAGTGTGAAGGAACAAGGTCACTCTATGATCTTTTCAATTTTAGGAAGTCTGAAAAGAGCTTAAATATGGACTCTGGGGGTGGTTCTTTTTTCATAAGTAATCTCCAAGGCTCTAAAAAGGTGATAAACCAAATCCAAGGAGAGTGTTCCTTTTTCAAAAATGTAGTCCCTCAGGCCCGAAAAATGGTTAAAATTACGCATGAGAATACTCTTCTAGAGAACCGAAGTTCATAGAGCATACCTTTATTGGGAAAATTAGCCATCTGAACCGAAAAAGGGGTAAAATACCGTCGGACAGATGTTCCTTCAAATTTGAGTTTGGTGAGCGTGAAGGGAAACAAGATTGCTCGTCAATCTTTTCAATTTTAGAGAGTCTAAAAAGGGCTTAAATAAGACTTCAGGGGGATACTTTTCTCAAGTAATTCAGACGAGATATAAAAGAGTAAATACAGTCTCGTTGGATTTTTCTTTCGAATTTTAAATCGAGCTTGAAAGACAACAAAGCGTGCTCATTAGGGAGTCCCGAGGGTTTGGCCAAGAATTATGATTAGCAAAAAGAATGAGGCTTTGATATGTAATCATGACGGGACTAACAAGGACTCCCAAGACTATAGTCAAAATTGATAGCATGGATGCCAAAATGCATCAAAGGACCTACCTAGGGCATCCATGTAGAGGTAGGCTTTACCACCTAATTACGACACTTCTAAAGAAGCAAAGAAAGTTCTTTGTCGCACTTCGATGTGGTTGATCCTATGGAAAAGTGAAAAAGACAACGAGATGCAGAAAGTTGGGAGTGAAAACCTAACTTATATGCAAAAGTTGGAAAAAAACAACTTTTACCAAGGGATGACATAAATCTAACCAATCCCAAAAAATTACCAAACCATAAGAAGAAGCCCACCAGAACGACTAATAGATAACTCAAAAGTGAACTCGAGTAGCCACCAAGCTAGGAAGAGTGAAAAAGGGGACCAAAATAGGGGGGAAAAGGCCAAAAAAGTCTATAAATAGAGGTGGACAGCTCATTTTCACCATTGCAAAACTGAAATTAACAAAAAAGTCAAAAAACCCCTTCGTCAAAAGAGTGAATTATGGGATCTACGGTGGACAAAAAACTCTCCTACTTGGACCAATTAAGTGCAAAATCCTTCCTCTTGCATTTCCATTCTTCCATTTCTATTTAGTTTTCATTTTAGGAGGTCCGCACCCTTGTGAAAGGGTCACATATGCATGTATGCAGGATGACCAAGGCCAACCCGCGTATGTACTTGGGCAGGGTAATAAACATCCTGAGTACATACACGACTCTGCAGTCAACAGCCCGTGTACACCTCCTTTTGTATTGAAAAAATAAAACACAAGTATTAATCCCTCTCCAAATTTTTGCATGTGGCAGGATGTATGTTCACTAGAGGGAGAGATAGCATGAGGATCTAGATTTCCTGGTCGAGGAGGACCCTATGCCTATCGCCTCATTAAAAGAGTGTAGCTTATGGAAATTTTTCCAGTGTTTGTTTATGAGGGCACAACCGAGGTTTCTTAAGGATTTTATGGTGTACTAACATCCTGATGCAGAAGCTTTCATGTTGGAGGTTCAATCATTGACCCCGACTACATAGGATATTTACTTCCTGATCAACCTCTCCAGAAGAGGGGAACTGGTCAACTTGAGGACCTTTCCTCCAGGGACGTTCAACATCGAGGACTATATCAACATGTATTGTGAGGCTGGTACTGGAAAAGTGGGTTCTCAAGTTTTGATTCAGAAAATCACCAGCCTCTCTATATGAGTGATTCTACTCCTGGTTTGGTAGATTACTGGATATGTAACACTCCACCAGGCCTCTCACGCACATATGCATTGTGCAGTTCAGTGTTTGGAAGTGACAATCTTCGACTCGAGTAATACCATGCTAGTATGCATGAAGAGAAAACTCACAGAGTGTCGTAGGCGTACCAACAAGAACTTTGGATATGGTAACATATTATGTTTCTTATTCTTTGAGAGGGTGCCCAGTCTCAGTCCTAGAGAGACAGCATGGGGTCATATAGCCTCCTTCCCCGCAATGAGTAGGTGGGAGGTTTTACTACCTAGAAAGGGTGGATGAAGGATTGTAAAGGCCTTCGACGATAAATTCTTTGAATGGTGGGAACATCATATCCCATTCATAGAGGATTATCCCTATGGAGGGATTATCTTCCTCAGAGATACAGACATGCCTATGACTCCTGGCGAAGATCTTGGCCAGATAGGTAACATATATTTTAAAGTTATTAAATTTCTAATTTTTATATATATCCTTTTTATGTGTGTGTCAAAATACTAAATAGTGAATCTGTTATGTACATATGTGGGACCTATTCGACCGACAAACTTTTCCAAGACTAGGCGTCATCCTCGACCAGAGGCAGGACCAGCAGTGGTAGGAGGATGGGTATTTGCGGGAGGACCCCCAACCGGAGAGGCTGACAGAGTCCTACGACGAGTGGAGAGGATCCTTACTTCTCTCACTTGTGCATTTCCTATGGATGAGATCAAGGATCTCGCCCTAGCTATGCGGACACATGTAGTATGGGTGCCTCAGACCTGGGTCCATTTATTCTAGCGACTTGCGAACATTGTTGTTCACTACAGCAGGGCCAATAGTCCTATACCTTAGATAGTGTCGGACCACTTATGTGTCAAGGGAACTTTTTGTACTATGTATTTTGAGGGATTAATCTCAACGATGTATACCGATGAATTTTGAGGCTTTCATGCCCACTTTTTTACTCATGACATTATTTTGGACACATACACACACAGATATATATATATATATA
>ML778795.1:2023915-2053918 GCA_009831015.1 Picea engelmannii | reverse complement strand
ACATGTGTATGTGTGTGCTTTTGTTTTTACATGTGAGCACAATGCCAATCTAAAACTTGATTAGCTAGAGTATTTGTTAAATGATTAAATCTCCTAGGAACATGAATATATGTAATGTAATCAAAAGATCGTTCTAAGAGACGTACCCTAAGGAATCATCGATGAAGAGTGGGATCATAAACGTTGTAAACCCCATTTAACTGGGACACAACTAGTTGAGCATCTAAGTAAACCCAGAGGCGAGAAATGTCATGTGACAAAGCATCACGTAGAAATTATATCACTGCACTATACTCGGAAACATTATTGGTTTTTTCTCCTATACAAATACCTCTGAAAGATAGCAACTGGCTTCCAGGTGCGAAAATCACTCAAGCTGCGGAAGAAATCCTCTGAGTGTGTCGGCTAGCACCGCCCGCAAACCCAAAGTAAACCTCTGATTCACTTGACATCTACCACAATGAAAAATAAGAAATAAATAACTACACGTCCACAAGACAAAAAGATAATAAATGTATAAAAGGCTATACATATATACAAAAAGCCACCCAGGTGACCCACCTAAGAGTAGTACTCCTTAAGGTAGAGCCCATTTCTAGGCTCCACTAAATCATTTCCCTCAAAATAAACCAGATGGTAAGCACCCTTCTCTAAGACCTCTTTTACAATAAAAGGTCTGAACCACATGGATTTGAACTTGCCTACCCCCAGTAGATATTTTTCTTGATCATAGACCAGGACAAGATCACCTTCAAAGAAAATATGAGGGCGAACGAACCGATCATACTGACATTTGACTCATTGCTTATGAGCCTCGTTAACCAAGGTTTCATCACCACGTTTCTCATCGAGCTTCTCGAGATATAGAAGGCGTTCCTCAAGCGGTGTAGTGTCGGGAAATAGCTCCACTTCCAACTTTAAAGAAGGGATCTGACACTCAATAGGTAAGACCGCTTCCAACCTGTATACGAGTTGAAAAGGTGAAAAATCGACGGTAGTCTTCATAGACATGCAATAGGCCCACAACGTTGAATACAACATCAAATTCTAATTTTACTTGGCTGAATTGATAATACGTTGAAGAATAGTTTTGAGAGACTTATTCACAACTTCAACATGACCATTCTCTTGCAAGTAACAGGGTGACGAATGTTCTTGTTTGAACCCAAGATTTGATGTTAACTCAATCATCATTTTATTCTGGAAATGACTACCATGGTCACTGACAATCTCCTTTGGGATACCAAATCTTTCTACTATCTTATTAAAAATGAAAATGGCATCCGTTTATCCATCATTGTTAAACGTCAGCATAACTTCGATCCATTTAGTGAATTCGTCTACTACTATGATGATATAACGATGCCCCTTAGAAAAATCAGGGTGACATGTAGTGAAATCAATCCCCCACTTGGTAAAGGTCCCAACAGCAATGACCAACAACAATGACTGGAAACAATGACTCAACACAATCCTTGATTAAGGAGGGCCAGAAGTATCCTGTCGTACAATATTTTGGGTTGTTTCCAACCCAGAAAAATGACTGCCACATGATCCAATGTGACAAACATTCAACATGATCTATGATTCTTCGTGGGTAAGAAATATTCGAAGAATGTAATCTACACCTCAACGATACAAAGTTTCATCGAGAATGAGATAGTTTTGTGCCTGGTGTCGAATTGGTCAACGCTCATCTCGAGAAGCAGAAATGGGGCACTTCAAAGTATGAATATACACAAGTATATCTCCATACTAGGGATCCGAAGACACAACTAGAAAAATATCTTCGTTATTAGGTGACACTTTGGGCGTAATATCACCAGACTTGACTGACAGTTCTGAACTTAGTTCTGCAACAACCAATGACTTCTTAGATTTCGCAGAGACAAAATCCAAGTCAAACTCCTGTAGGATAATTATCCATCTACTGATATTTCTTCCAATGACTCGTCATGTTAACACGTATTGGAAAGGGTTGATGACGATAATGATGGTGGTCTTGCGGAGTAATATATAGTAACAAAACCATTAGAAATCATGGATAGCTACCAAAGAAAGTTTCTCAACATGAGAGTAGTTGAGTTCTGGTCCAACCGGGCCTCGACTAAGATAATAGATAATATTATCTTTGAGCGTGTCATCCTCTTGGACCAATACTATACCGATAGTCAACACTACAGTAGCCAAATACAACAAGAAATCTTTGTTATAATCAGGAGGCCAGAGTAGAGGGGTAGACGTCAGGGCACGTTTCAACACTTCAAAAGAGCATTGAGATGCTTCATCCCAATAGAATGGGAACCCTTTTTTCAAAATATGCATGAACCCTTTAGTTATATTGGCATAATTAGCGACAAAATGCCGAAGAAAAATCGCTTTCCTCTGTAAGCTCTAAAGCTGGGGTATTGTGCACGGGGGAGGAAACTGAACTATCACCTCAACCTTGAGAGGCTCGACCATGATCCCTATTTTCAACACGATGAAACCTAATAAATGACCCGACATCATGCAAAAACTGCACTTATTAGGATTCAAGTGAAGCTGATAGTAGCAACATCGCTCAAAGACTAGTCGTAGATGGGTGGGATGATCAGATCTCTTGTGAGAACGTGATGTTAGATCATCAAGGTACACCTCGACTATATCTTTGAGGTCGCGAAAATCCAATGACATGGCCTACTGAAAGGTAGCTCCAGCATTCTTCAGTTCAAAAGGCATCTTTCGATACGCAAAGGTACCCCAAGGATAAATTAAAGTTGTTTTATGTTGGTCCTTGAGTTTGATTTGAATCTGATTATATCCCTAAAAATTGTCAATGAAATAAAATACTTCACAACCCACACACTCAACGATAATCTGATCAATAAACAGGGTTGTAAAATTGTCTTTCATGCAAGCCTTGTTAAAATCATGGAAATCCATACAAACGTGAATAGTGCCTTGTTTCTTGTTGACAGGAACCGGGTTTGATACCCTTTCCATCAATTGTACATGGTAGATGAAACCGGCTTTGAGAAGTTTCTCTACTTCTACGTTGATCTCCGCTACTTTTCAAGGATTGACTGGACGAAGCTTCTATCAGACCGGTTTGACATCAGGATAATTCGTGATTTCATGTTCGACAATTTGTGGGTTGATGCCTCACATCTCCACGTAAGACCAAGCAAAAACCTTGCGGAACTCCTTGAACAACTCAGTGTAAATTCGAATCTCTTCAGAGGAGAAATATGCTCTGTCGAAAACATTCTCCATAATTCCAGGGGTTCTAGAGATATCAATAGGAATTTTTGTATCAATGCTTCCCATGTTACCCTTGGTGTAAACTCTATGCATATCCAAAGGATTAATAGGACAAGGGATATCTCCATTCATGGTCAAAACGAACTCTCCTGCCTCTGTTCTCCTAAACTTGGGAAGAAAATAAGATCTATGATGTGTATCATCCCAAGGTCTGTTAGGACCATTCATTTCCTCTAGAATCGCCTCATCAGATGGAAAGACCAAGTCTAAAGGATCTTGAGTGGCAAGAGAATCCTGAGCCCAAATAGGCTCGAGAACGGGATTTAGCTCCTCTGAGGGAGCCGGATCAGGTTTGGCCAAGGCTTGCTATACAATGTTGTACGCAACCTCCACCATGGATAAGGGCATGGCCATTCCAAGGTTCCCTATCCCTTCCATCGAAGTCGATGGGAAAGGTAAATTCCACGGGTTATGAAAGTAGCTCATTTTAAAAGACGACACTTCGAAAATTGCATCCCTCGGCTGGGTTGGAACAACCAATATAAACTTTACATCATTGGAAGGTGACTGATAATTATAAAAAGTTCCCATCAATGATGGAAACAAACTGGCACCTAAGTTGACAGTGCCAGGATTTGGGTTATCAATCATCGGGACTGTGGAAGCCCCCAATGAAGGGTCAGGATGAGAGAAAGACAATTGGTCGATGGTTACAATTCGAGCGTCATGTGGAAAGCATAAGACCCAAAAAATTGCGGAAAGAACTGAATGCATCACATAAGTCCAACTTCGTCCTAAAAAAATATTGTAGTCGAGAGGCGCATCGACTACTTCAACTTAGAGACACACAGTTTTACCCCCTAACTGCATGGGGAAAGAAGGAATTATTTTGTGTGGCCTAAACGATCGACCGTCAAAATCCGTAAGAAATGTAGGTGACGGAGACAACTCAGTTTGGCCAATGGCCTTCCAACATGCCAATGACATCACACAAGTTGAGGCACCCTCATAACCCACCATACGAAAAATGTTCCATGTCAACGATTTCGTGGTGTATACCACTACTATCTGAAAGGACACGTGGTGAGGAAGATGAGGTTTAAGGTCGGATGGATAAAAAATGATCATTCCTAAGCTACTAGTCTTTGTCTCTCCCAAGGTGGACAACAAATCATTTCTCTATGAGGGGAAACTTTGGAGAACCTCCAGAGTAGACATCACACAAGGGGTCTGTGCCAGATCCTCCACAGTGGAGTAGTTTTTAGTGGCCCTCACATTTGGATTATGGGAAGCCTTCTTAAACGCACCTTTAGGGATGCGATTCATTGTCTATCCCACTGTCTTTTCAATTTGAAGAGGATTCAATGGGTTAGTGGCCTCCTTGACCTTCTCGACGGATTTTGCCATTCCGTAGTCACGATTCCTGGTCGATAAATGAGCATTGCCATTCATCATGTAAATGTTCACGAACGAGTTATTAGGAGTAGGCACGGGGGGTCCCTAAATTCCCCTAGCCACACTCGTGGATGTGGAAGACTGAGCCATATTTTTTCCTTGTGTAAAATGGTTTTTCAACACAGTAGGTTGTTGTTGTGCTAGTATCATTTGGGCTTCTGCAAGCCGAGGTAATAGGTGAGTTGGGTGGTCTTCCCTGCAAAGATTACATGGATACTTCGACTTCTTCTTCTAAGTTTTTCCCCTGCAACCATTGTTAGCAGCCTTTTTATCCCTTTTACCATTTTTATTTCTCTATTTCTTCTTTCCCTTGGTTTGTTGGTTGGCCTTGTGAGTCGTCGATTGCACACTATGTGCATTCGACGTCTAGGTAGTGGGGGCATCCGAAATAGGAATTTGGCTGGCCACAGTCTATTTTATCCACAATTGTTACAACTGATTCAACAACAGATATGTGTGATTTCTTTGTGTTGATCTCACTATTCCATCAATGTGGGGCCCAGAATTTTGGTTGTCCTTATTGAGAGTAGATCGTGGTGCATCGGGTAAGATCTCGTAAATCATGGCAGACTAAGAGTATATCATTTCTAGTTGTTGGGCTCTCATAATATCCTCTTCCTTAGAAAACACCACGAACATTGCAACATCCTTGGACACACAAGGAACCAAAGACTTCAAGAACCACTCAAGCAAGAAAGAAGGAGGGACCTTGACCTTAATCAAGCTCTTTCTTCGTCGCCATTCTCAGATATGATCAGAGATATGGCCAGCCTTGGTGTGCTCGAAGTCGGCCAGCAACTTTGTGTTGACATCGTATCTCACTGGTAATTGGAAATGGCTCAAGAAAACCATCACTAGATCATTAAAGTAAGAGTACCTCGAGCCATCAAGCTCAATGTACCACTTCATAGCACCCCCTATAAGAGTCTGTTGAAAAAGTTGCAAATGAATGGAGTCATATCTCAACGAGTTTGATGAGCACCACAAGTGAAAGGTAGTCACATGATCACCTGGGTCTTCACCAGGATTGCCCTCAAATTTCATAATTTCCAAAGGAAACTTAATTAGCATGGGGGGCCAACACAGATTGTGATAGATTGGGTCATTCAATATTCTTGACAAGTCTGGCAAATGCAGGGTTGCCATAAAGGGTAGTTTTGATTGCGGAGTATTTACAGGAAAAGAGGGTCCCGGATTTTTACCAACGCCAGGATGCCAGGAAAAATTATACTATTGGCCACAGTTTTGGTAGAAATCGTGGCCTTGACCAGTAAAAGGAAATTGCATCTGTTGTGGCATCCTCTGTTGACTCCTGAAATTGGACGACATAGCTTGTGCAGGGATGCCTCCCTATGTTGTGTTCCAAGGACCTTGGTTGGGGATTCCCCCAGCTGATCCTCCCAGCATAGGTACAACACTTTTCTCAGGGTTTCATTGAGTATGGAAGGGGTTTCCTCCGACCGACATCCCTTGCGAGGAAAACGATCCCTACCAAGGAATCCAAAGACCCTGTGTGGAGTATAGTTCAGTTGTCGCTCCCTGTGAAGGAATAGTACCTTGCACCGTGTTTTCTTGACCATACATGGGGTTTCCCCTGGTAGGGAAAGAGGCTGAAGAAAAAGTGTTGTTCCCAAATGCACCAAACAAGGAGAATGGCATAGATCCGACCAGCATTGTATAGGATGAAGGTCCCAAACTGCCTCCAGTAAACAAACTATAATTATCGTTAGGCCTGATTGGTTACTGGAACATGCGACCAAGTGAAGGGGACAGAGGAGGTATATGATCCCCAATGTAAGGAATATCATTAAAAGGGGCAGTAGTTCCCACGGCTGATCCTTGTAGGGGAACGTTATATCTCCCTGCACCCAGACTGATCATATGTAAATTAGAGTAGGTAACCATTGAATTTGTGTCAAATTCGAGCATCTTATATGAGAAGGGATCGGACCACTTCCCGAAGTCATGGGTTTTGGGAAAATTTTGGTCCTAACAGGAGAAAGTGGAGGAGGAGGTATGATCTCTCCTCTAGTAGTAGTCATAATGGGGATATAGGGACTCCCAGAAGAAGTAGCAACATTTTCTTCCATTGTCGATCGCCAAAAAAACTGGCACTCAGAAGATGCCACCTGGGGAGGGACAATATGAATTAAATTTGGTGCCAATAGGTTGGTTATCGAAGGATTTGTTGGCCTGAAACCTTTAGTCTCGAGGTCAAAAACGATAGATTCCTCCAGTTCCATAAAGTCTCCTCTCGGAGCAATCTTGGGTACAATTCCCTGCATCTTGGTCGCTTCGAACGATCCTTCTTGATCAAGTCTTCGCCTCAACGGTGGCTGAGGTGGCTCCAAAGTAACTGGTGACAAGTCCTGAAGCCTTTGCAACTGGCAGAGATGTTGATCTTCCACTTTTTGAAATGATCAACCGACACAGTAAGGTTTGACTAGTGTGAAACAAAAATCACACACTAAAAGTTTCCTAAAGATAAATCAAGCAGTTGACTAACTAGTAGGAAATATGGTTACACCAATCTACACTAGAGAAACTAACCAGTGTAAGTGCAACTCAGACACAGAATCACCATTCAGGTATACTCTATGAATAATGATCTGGCATATACCCTAGGCACTGCGGTATACCCCCACAATCACCTGTGTAATTCCGTAAAATATGGGCAACTAATTTTCTAATTTGTAGTCAGTCACTAGGCGGGTACAGTCGACAGTCGGGCAGATTGTAATGAGCAGGATAACAAGTTTGAATCCCTTCAAGGGTGACGAAAGCAATTGGTCTGGAATAAAACTGAGGATCTCGAACAGATTCGAGGTCCACGAAGCTCCATCTGTAAATGTGATAAGTATTTTTCCCGAGAAAGACCCTCAATATGCAATACCTACTATGTTCGGTCTGGTTTTGGAGGGTTTATCTCATCTACCTTTCCTCACGTGACATCGTGTTTATCCCCTTTATTAGAGGGGGGTCATGGCTAATTCTTACAACGCTAGACTTAATACACTCCCTATCTCATACTCCAATGTTTGTTTCAAAATGGCCTTGAAGAGTTTCCTCTTCACACCTAATTCAAGGCCCTAAAACCCTAAACTAGCCAGTGAAACCTACAAACAGAAAGTCTAATATATTTTAAGTTAAGCGTTAATTTTAAGGCTTGATTTACACAAAGGATGTGGTCGTGCAACTAATGGTTTTTTTAAGAGATTAATAAGGAAGATAACTTTAGAGCATTTGAAAGAAAAAAATATACCTCGAAATTACAACAAAGCTTATAAAACTCTTTGTAAAAATCAATTTTTCTAATCAACATTTCAAGATTGTGTAATTCAAAGTTTCCTAAAAATTCCTTTTGTTTGACTAAGAAAAACTACTTATATTTTAGGAAATCAAGAAAGAACTTTGAAAATAAGACTATTTTTTTCTGCAAACAAACAACATAGGCTACTTTACCAAACTAAATGCAAGAAAAGAAATTCTTTTTTATTTTTTCAAACTGCTTTAACAAGAAAAACTAAAGTAAAAACTTTTTTTTGTTTTTCAAAGCAAGAAACAGGAAAAAGAGAAAACAGAACCCAAGATTGATAGAGACCCTAAGCCAACAATGTAAACACAGAGATTCAAACAAGAAACCAAAAGGAGGATCTAAAACTTGAAAGTTCACTCTAAACCTCTAGGGAACACAAAAGAAAAATAAGACACAAGTTAACAACAAAACATCAACCCAAGCTAAGGCCAAAATCAGAGACTCTAGAAGGTTCAAGAAATCCCTGAGAAGCCTAAACTTCTATCAGGAAAGAGACAAACTTCTCTTTGTTAAAAAAAAAACTTTCAAGATACAAAGATGTGGGTTGTTGCATCATAATCTTGTGTATGTATGCAGACTGTCTATTTTGCAGGACGCGTATGTACATGGGATAAGCCAAAGTAGAGCACATACACCTCTGAGACTTTTCAAAAAAGAAAAAGACTAGGAAGATTGACAGGGCAGGGAAAGATGGTAGGAACCTTGCAGGTGACCAGAAACCCTTAAAATACTTAGAAAACTTAACTGAAACTCAAAAGGCAATCAAGAATCCAATTAAAAACCCAAATAACTCCCTCTAAAACCCTAGAGAGACTCCCTAGTGGACTTGCCAATTCTTCTAGCAGGAAAATCCCCCTATAACTATACCAGGGTTCTAAGTATAGACAAAGCAATGACTCCCTTAAAAGTCAATCTAATTCCTAAACTTCCCCAAACATTCCAGAAAAGATGAACAAAAAGAAATAGGAAAGTGGATCAGAGGAAGTACCTTTAGTCCAACGTTCAATGTAGACCACCTCCTGTTTAAAGCTTCCTTGGATTTTGTTCTCCTCCCAAAGTTGACCTTCATCAACGCTTAGGAAAACAAGGCTACAAATATTCTATTTCTATTCATCAATTAGGGTTAGATATAACACATTATGCATAAACCAAATAAAATACATAAAGATATCATTTGGGATAGGGAAAATGATTTTGAACCTGGTTCGGGATCCTCTTAACTTTTCTCCAAGTGCACCTTCTGAATGCCTTCTCTCACAATCTTTTGATCACTTCAAGGGAAGGGAAGGGATTGTATGGGAGAAAAGGGATAGAGAGGAAATGTTGAGGAAAGAACTAAAAAAAGGTCACAAATACTTGGGCAAGGAAGGAAAGGGATTTGGGCAGAGTTTCACCATTCTAATGCTTCATTATGGAATGACACCCCAAGACCGCATTTTATATGACAAAAGGATAGTTATTTGGTTTGGGGACGGTCTATAGCAGGTGAAATGGTTGGGAAATCTCCAATAGCCCATTAATTCCACCGAATTCCTTGCAACTTTTTTATTTTTTGCAACTTGCAGGAATTAAATCCCACTAAGCAAATGAATGTAATTAATAATGGTGGAAATAAGAATTAGGGGTAAGTAAGATGGGAAAAAATGGTTGGAAACAAAAATCATGTAGATTAATAAATAGATTATAAGAGAATTATTTCTTTAACATAAGCGTAATTACATATATAATTAATGAATGCATAATTACATATACAATACCATCATTTCCTGCTAAAGCATAACCCTCTCATGAGCTAGAGTGGCCAGACGAACGAAGGAGCACATTTCATATTATTTTAGCCACAGTTTCCTATAGAAAGGAAAACCATTAGTTACCTAACTGAGTGAAGGGTTATACCCTACATTTCTTCCCCTCTCCCTTATGGTCAAGTGACTACGTTCCTCAAATCGTTAGCTAGAAGGTAAGGTTCTCCCTCAATTTACTTATTTGGTAGGGGGCGATCGAGAGTTCTCTTACTCACCCTCTATTTCTTCCCCCAAAACTTTTGGAGGTATACGCGGGTTGTTTATTATGAAGCTATCGTGTGTACGTTGGTTTTCTAGCATGCAACATGTGTATGTATGTGGGTTTTCTAGCATGCAACATGTGTATGTACGCGGGTAGTAGTGCAGCAAGGCGCATACATGCTCCAAAAAATGGTTTTATAAATAGAGTTCCTCAGCAGTGATTTGGAAAATTATACAAGTAGAAAGGCCAATGCCATGTATGCATGGGTAAGGAATTTTAGGGCTATAACAGAGATCAAATCGGAGTGATAAAATCAAAGGTCCTAGAGAGTACATGTGGCTCGGAGTCGAATCATCGGAGTGGCAAGGAATAAGTTGTTAGAGTAACCGTAGTGAACTGTCAAAGTAGTCCTAGTCTGAATGATCAGAGTGACTCATCCAGAGTGAGTCCAACGAAGAGAATCTGACAAAGGATTCTGATAGTAGAAATATCGATGGTCCTGGGAAGAAAGAAATTTGATAGCCTATGGTTCTGACCTATGGTCGTGTGGAGGATAAAGGTCTTAGTGCCAAACGAGGTAAGTACTCAGGTTCTAGAGAAAAGGATTTTAGCTTGATCCGAGGAGGGCTTAAGTTAATATCTCGCCTTAAATATTGTTAAAGGAATTTGGGCTCGAATAACGAGTTTGAGAGTACTCGAGTGTTGAGTTGTAGCAAAGTTGATTCACAATTCTACATATGTAGGTTTTAGGCCTGGAGGTCATCAAATTCAAACCTAATGTCATTAGATAAGAATAGATTTGTATATTGGGTTGAGGGAAAATAAGTCCTTGACTCCACCTAAAATATAATGGTGTTATGGTTTATAAAAAGACCACGTGTAGGTTTCAATGTTCATTTTGGTAGTAATATTTTTAACAATTAGAGTAAAAAAAGTAAAATTTGATAAAAAAGAGTTATGTGGGTGAATGTTTTGGAAGGATTTGAAATTTTGAAATTTTTGGAGGGATTTGGACTTATGAATTTACTTATTATATTAATGGGATATTTTTCGTATTTTAGAAAAAGGAGGAAGTGAAGAATTCAAACTAAATTCAGGTTTGCAATCAACTCTAACTTTCTTAATCAATCAGGTGGTTGGTTATTTATCTTGTATTGCAAATATGAATATTTGAATTATTTTATATTTGTTGTGCTACATTTCTATATTTTAGTTTTTATTGACACAATGATCTATAAATTTTCATGGATATTCCACTAGAATAGCTCATCACAACAGATCTTATATTATTCTAAAAATATTTTATTATCAGGTTTATTTCCTTAGATCCCATATTTATTATCACTAGTTTATGGTTCAAATTAATTAAACAACTTAAATACAAAAACGAAAGACTAAGAAAATGAACACACCATCCACACAAATGAGCACAAGATGTATCCTAGTAAACCAGATACAAGAGAAAACTCATCTAGAAGGCCAGGCCTACGATATGCTCTATATTCTTTAATAAAAGGGACACTCACTATAGAGTTTCTTTTAACACTGTGGTTGGAACTGATGTTATAGAATCTCCTACCTCCTCCATTACGATCTCGAAATATGAATCCTATATCCTTTTCTCAACTACGGAACAAATACAACGCTTAAAAATGGAACCTTTTTTCCTCCTAGCAGCCCAGTATTTAACATAACCTGATAGTCATCTAGGGTTAGGGATTTTGCATGTCTCAAGCCTCAATTAGTGTTAAGTTTTGGACCTTCTAGAATCTTCTTGAAAATCCATACGTGGCTAGCCCAATGTGTGAGTAATGGGGGCCAATGTGACATCCACTCGATACCATGGTGGTCAACAAGGTAGTTCAACTTGCGAGAGGCATAAGTTCTGCATACAAACTTCAATTGAGGTTATTTTCACACCGTTGGAAAGGTATCAGTGTGTAGAACAATGTTAAGGGGATAGGAGATATGCTCACAAATTTTTTACCTAAAAAAATGTCATTTGATACATCAAAATGACTCTGGAAGGTTATGAACCTCAAAACTCCAAATTGAGAACTTCCACTAAAATTGGCCCTACAAGCCAATTCCTCTGATTTTTTAACTAAGAAAGTGCCAAGATAGATGAAAAAATATATAATAATTGATATGGATTTTATGAGAAAAATGAAATAAATACATATTATTAAAAGATGTTCAACACAGAATAACAGAAATACAGTAAAAATGGTTTCTATTCAATAAGGAAATAAGTTGAAACTGTAAAATGCAGTGGAAAACAAGCTTGTTGGAATGGTGGTGGCTTATCTCTTAAAAGAGATGTGATGGTTGCGCTCATTTGCAAGAATATGATTACAATGAGGATCTGAAGGAATTTTTAAAATAAGCATGAATTCCAAAACCCTATACATCCAAAAACCTAACCCTAGGAGATGAAGCGTCAAAAGTCATGTGGACCCCATTGGGGTAAGCTAGTTGATGCCCTCAAGGTGAAGGAGAAATGACCTTAATATCACTATATATTTTGAACTCTAATTATTTTTTTTGGGTGCATGGACTTTCTTGCTAGCAACTCCATTTTTTATTTGGCATCGAATTTTGAGTTTTGTATATTTTGAGATGGATGTTAATGTTGCATATATAGTTGGGACAACATGTTTCCATGCCATGATTATTTATATCCATTTTGGTGGTTACATATATGATGAAGAGATTATAGTTCAAGATGTGGACAATATTTGTGCTTGATTGTTGATTGTTGCTTCTCCTTATTAGTAGTATTTCAAGTGATAGCTTAGATTGAATGAATAATCCTAGATGGATAAGATTAATTGACCCATGGCACATCTGATTTTCATATTATTATGATATATTGATTTGAATTCTTATGTTTTTAGTAGCTTAGATTGAATGAATAATCTTAAATGGATAAGATTGATTGACACATGGCACATGTTCTTTTCATATTGCTGTGATATATTGATTTGAATGCTTATGTTTTTAGTAACTTAGATTGAATAATCCTAGATGGATAAGATTGACACATGGGCTTTTCGTATTGCTATGATATATTGATTTGAATGCTTATGTTTTTAGTATCTTAGATTGAATAATCATAAATGGATAATATTAATTGACACATGGCACATGTGCTTTTCATATTGCTATGATATATTGATTTGGATGCTTATGTTCTTAGAAGTGTTCAGTTTTGGCATACTATCCATATTGTATACATGTTTTGGGAGGCATAACTATCATTTTCCACTTCATGAGTTATAAGGATTGATAACATGGTAAACCATGTGAGTTTCAAATCCAACCAAGTTACCCTTCATGACATAGGAAGGCTTGAGGCTCAAATTTATTTTGAGGATATAAAGAACTCTTGACTTAGGCTTGGTGGATTCACATGTAATGTGTCCAAGTTGGCCTGTGGTGTTTTATCTTAACTCAAAATTAAAGTGTAAAGTATCAACACTCATCTTTTGGACTCATATTTCATCAAAAGTGATTTTATGTGTATTTATTATACATTTTGTTAAAACAACATTATAACTCAAAATGTAAAGTCTCAATACTCATGTTTCCCAAAAGTGATTTATGTTTATTCATTAAATATTTTGTTTTAAAAAAATTCATAATTTCTTAATTGCTCTAAGTTTTCTTTTAAAGGAGAAGGGAAGGGAGCGATAATCATCACTTTCCCAAACTCTGTTTAAAATTTCCATGAACTTATTACGTTCCATTTCAGTTCAATGTGCAAAACCTTGTGATTGTTTGTAATCAAGAAAAGCTTGTCCATGATGTGTTTTCATTGGGTGAAATTTATAACCTTATGATTGAGGTATAGGAATATTGTTGTTAATGATTACCTTGTTTACAAGGTGTTTTCACTAATTTTTCAATTGAGTTTAGTTTGAGTAGTTGGGAGGAATGATTGTTATCCTCCCCACCCAAATTCAATTCTCACAAGTGATATGTTGAATTCTTAACGAGAATATCATTGTAAAGTTTTGAGAATTGTTGTTGACCATCCTTGTGCTCTTAAGACTCTAGGGTTTACCTTGGATACCATCCTTGAAATGAGGAAAAGTACTCAGGAGTTTTCCCCAAAATTTTGTAACCTGGAAAACAAAAATGTTGTCACTAATTAATGATATTTGTGCAGATTTTATTTCTAGCCCTATTATAGTCATGGGTTTCCTTATATATTTCCTCTACCCCTTAAGCCACATGATTCCCCAATAGGAGTGATTAGTTGTAGCTTGTGTGCAGTTTTGGAAATTCCCAAGTGAGAAATTAATCCCATGGCATTGTTTGTATGTGGTTTAAAAGATGCTCAATCATAATTTTTTCTTACATTGCAAGGTCTCGGATTTTAGAAATATTGTAGCAATTATGGGATTATAGATGGTAATCGCATGTTGGTCCTTTAGGTTGTACTTTGACATTATACAACTCCATTCAGAGTATTTTAGAAAAACTGTAAAAAAATAACAAAGACTATTTATCTATTATTTTCATATTTCTTATTTTCATTTCTAATATGCTTACTCTTTATCATTTTGTTCTTATTTTTCCATTATATTCTGAAAATAAATAAAAAGGGGAGAAATACATTTAAAACACAAAAATGTTACATAGGAGAGAGGCTTTTGTTTTCTTTTGTTTGGGACTTTGTTTAATTTGTTTGTTTTGGGATTATTTTAGCAAAACCCAAATAAAAAAAAAAATTAAGGTCACACAAATCCTAGAATACAATCATTTAACCTTGACTTGATAATTAATTATCATCTTTTTGCAATAAGCAACACACAAGAAAGAAATAATTGGTAGTATGGATACTAGTGTATTTCAGAGTTGAGAAATATTAGGTAGCATGAATACTAGTGTATTTCAAAGTTCCATTTTGATGGATTTTCTAATGAAATAATCTTAGCACCCAAAGCCTTTAACAATATGAAAAGGTATATTTTCTTCGAGAAGAATTATTACCAAAAACATTTATATACATAGTTAACAAAAGAGGCGTTAAGCAATGTGTTAGAAAAACAAGATCGTGGAGCAATAAGATAAAACAAATGTGGAAATAAAACACAGAAGATACACAATACAATAGAGACACAGATATACATGGTTCACCAAGTGCGGGATACGTCCACCATAGAAATTGCTAGGTGCTTCCTTTTTATTATCCAGCAAAATGAAGGGATACAACCTACAACACACATGTTGTAACTTCATCTTATTTCTCTCACAGTCTCCTCTCTCAGAATACAATATTCGTGATGATACACAGCCACAATAAAATTCCCTCATAAAAGAGGGTTTCCTTCTAGGGAAAAAACCCCTAACATGACTTCTATCGTCATATATGCGACCTTATAATGAACGAACCATATTTACTATGAAATTACAATATACATTTACAAGGAAATTTTTCCTTCAGGGGCCCACTTGCCCCCGAACCCCCTAGTCGAGGGGAGGATCCCCCCAAACCCCACAGGGGGGCAAATCCCCCCTGCAACCCCCTCCTCGTGGAGGGGTGTACACTATTCTGGGGTGTATAGTCTTCATGGGGTATAAACACGGCTGAAAACAAAGACCTATGAATCAGGAAGATAATCAGGCTCCACAACCAATAATCTCCTACTTGGAGACTGATCTCAAAAAATCCACCACTGTTGTATCTGTTGGACCATGATCCTTCTTGGACTTGGAAAATTTCTCATATTCACCTTCATGCTTTAATACCAACTGAAACTGATCAATAACTCAGTTTATCCATGGTTACTCCCTTTGTTAACATGTCTGAAGGATTTTGGCTAGTATGTATCTTTTCCAACTTCAAATTTACATCCTCCAAGATGGATTGTATGAAATGATACCTAAGTTCTATATGCTTAGTATTCGAATGGAAGACTGAGTTATTTGCAAGATGAATAGCACTCTCACTGTCACAGTACAACTTGTTATTCTCCTGCTTCTTTCTCAATTCCTCCATAAACCTCTGTAACCAAATTATTTATTTACTAGCCTCTGTAGCAACAACATACTCTGCCTATGTTGTTGAAAGTGAAACAACCTTTGCAGTTTCGAAATCCAACTTATTGTTTTTTCAGCTACATTAAAAACATACCATGCGGTGCTCCTCCTGCTATATTTATCACCTACCATATTCGAATCAACATATCCTTGTAGAATAGTGTTTGAGCCTCCAAAATGTAATGCATGAGTAGCAGTACCTCTCAAATACCTGAGAATCCACTTTACTACCTCCCAATGTTCTTTACCTGAATTTTTCATATACCTTCTCACAACTCCCACTGCATGTGCAATATCTGGTCTTGTGCAAACCATCGCATACATCAAGTTGTCAATTGTTGATGAATAAGGGACCTTGGACATGTATTATATATCCTCATGTGTCTTGGGACACATTTCCTTAGTTAATTTGAAATGGTTGGCCAAAGGTATACTAACTGGTTTTGCATTCTGCATTCTAAACCTCTCCAACACCTTCTCTATGTAATCACATTGAGACAATGTCAATTTGCGATTTTTCTCGTCTCTTGTTATTCTCATACCAAGGATTTTCTTTGCAACACCCAAATCCTTCATCATAAATGAATTAGCTATTTTTTTTCTTGAGCACATTTATATCCTTCATATTAGACCCTGTAACAAGCATGTCATCTACATACAATATCAAGATAATATAACTTCCATTTTCTAGCCTTTTTAAAATAAACACAGTGATCAGAATGACATCTACTATAACCTTGTTCTGTCATAACCCTGTCAAAATTCAAATACCATTGCCTTGAATATTTCTTTAGGCCATACAATATCTTCTTCAACCTGCATACAAAATTATCCTTCCCTTTGACCTCATACCCTTGTGGTTGTTGCATATAAATTTCTCCCTCCAAACCCCCATGGAGAAAAGTTGTTTTACTTCTAACTGTTCAAGATGAAAATCTTTTACTGCCACAACACTTAAAATAGTCCTAATTGAAGTCATATAAACAATAGGAGAGAATATTTCATTAAAATATATATCTTTTTTTTGTACAAACCCCTTTACAACAATTCTAGCCTTGATCCGCTTTTTTTCCTCCATCTTCTTCCTTTAACTTGTAAACCCATTTATTCTACAATGCTCTTTTTACTGCAGGAAATTGAACCAAGTCTGAAGTCTGGTTATTTACCAGGGAATCCATTTCCTCTTTCATTCCTTTCTCCCACTTATTTTTAGTGTCTACCTGTATTGCCTCTTCATAACATTTTGGTTCACAAGAATCAGCCAACAATAAGTAATACAATGAAGGAGAGTATCATTCAGGGGGTCTACTTAACCTGGTAGATCTTCTAACAACATTTGTAGGAGTTTGAGGTACCAGTTGCTCTTGTTTTTGTACATTTTGATTTTCTGGTACCTTTGGAATTTCATTTTCAGTGATCTCATCAAACACTATGTATTTTGGTTTTTCTTTTTCTTGTATCTTTCCCTACAATTGATATTTGTACATGGCCTTCTCATTGAATATGACATCTCTACTCCTAATGATTTTGTGATTTTCATAATACCATAAGTGATAACCAAAATAATTAACAATGTATCCAATAAAGGTACACTTCTTGGATTTTGCCTCAAGCTTTGTTCTATTTTCTTTATCAATATGGACAAATGATTTACAACCAAAATTCTTCAAAAAAGAATAGTTTACCCTTTTACCTATCCATGCCTCCTCTTGAATTCCACCATCCAAATAGCTTGAAGGTCATTTTTTTATTAAGTAAAAAACAATATCTACAGCATCTGCCCAAAACTATAAGGGAAATCCAACATGCAATCTCATACTCCTTGCACACTCCATGATTGTCATGTTCATCCTTTCTGGCACACCATTTTTTTGTGGTGTTCCTAGAACTGACTTCTCTCTGCAAATCCCATGGTATGAATAGTAATCATAAAACTCCTTGCTGCAATATTCACCTCCATTGTCTGATCTGAGACACTTCAACCTTTTTCTTGTTTCATTCTCAACCGAATATTTCCATTTCTTAAAAGTATCAAAAACATCAGATTTTTGTCAAATGCAATAAACCTAATTTTTTCTAGTTGTGTCATCAATAAAAGTAACATAATAATGAGAGCCACCAAGAGATGATACATGAGTTGGTCCCCATACATATGTATGCACAAGCTCTAACATTTATCTCTTCTTTTCTTTTCTGACTGTAAGAAATATGACTCTCTTATGTTTTCCATAAACACAATGCTCACAAAAATCCAAATCAATTTGTTTAAGATCTAGAAAAGAAAATATTTTGTGAAGTATATGCATCCCCTTCTCACTCATGTGTCCAAGCCTATGATGCCACAGTGTTGTATCCACTCATGTAGAAGCTAAAGACATAGAAGAATCAGTATTACCAGTACATAAATACAATGTACCTACCTTCTTTGCTTTTTCTATCACCAGTGATCCTCTGGTGACCTTCCATGCCTTATCTGTAAATATAGATATACAACCTTCACTTGCCAACTGCACTGTTGAAATTATATTTTTCCTTAAATTTGGAACATGTCTTACCTCTTTTAACAACCATTTGTTTCCATTCCTTTTCTTTATTTTTACCTTTCCCATTCCAACAATTTTGCATGGTGCATCATTACCCAAATGAACCTGTCCAAAATCACCTTGAACATAATCTAGAAAATGTTTCCTATGGGCTGTGGTATGAAATGAAGCCCCTGAATATACTACCCAAGACCAGAAATATTATCTACAGAAAGAATCAAAGCATATTTTAACACATCACCTGTTACATTTGATTCCTAATTTTTCTCTTGTTGTCCATCTCTTTGTTTCTTTGGAGCTCTGTAGCCTTTCTTCATATGTACCTTCTTCCCACAATTTCAGTACTCTATCTTTTCCAGTATGGATTTGGATCTTCCCTTCCTAGAATTCACACGGTTCCTTGATCCCTTTCCTCTATCCTTTTGTCTTCCCCTATTCTTCATATTTAACGCATTATTTGATGTCTCACCTATGCTTTTCCGTCGCATTTCCTCGCTAAGGATAAAACCATCGACATCATCAAATTTTAAAGTGTTTGAACTAGAGACAAAGTTACTTACAACCATGACCAAGTTGTTTGAACTTTCTAGCAATGAGAACAAGATTAGAATATCCATGACCTCATCATCAAATTCCACTTTTATAGAACTTAGACTATTAGTAACCATATAAAATTCATTGATGATTAACTGATTGAAGAAGAGCTCTGCAAATTTTAGGGTTTTTTCATGCTCCTGATTCCCACCTACCCAAACCTTCTCTAACTCCCTTAGTACGTGTTGATTGCCTCAACCCTGCATCTCTGACCACCTCAGAAGAATGGGAACAGGAGGAGGGGCGAAAGCCCCTCCTATCGTAATGCCGCCACCAACGATCCAGAGAACTCATGAGTGTGTTAACCATCCTTTGAGCCACCATTACACTTACGAGACCAATATATGCAGGAAGAGATGGATATAAGCAAAGAATCAAGCATGTATGTTGAGTCCTCGCATCCAAAAGCAGATCAGGCCTAGTTACCTGGAAAATGTATCCCCCAAGTCTCGTTTGCACATAGGTACGTCATCAAAACCACCAATATAGGGGAGCATATGTAGTTCATGCGATACCATGCCCTCATAGGAAAATTCCTAGGTCTCTAGCCCTCAAAAAAGAACCTTGCTCGTTGGATCGAGGTGTGGTGGAACCCCAAGGCAGACTATGAGCTTCAGTTGAGCTCCAAAGGTTTCTTTACAGTAATATTCTACAACCTAGAGGACAAGGACAGGATCTTTGAAGGGGGACCATATTTCTACAACTTGGTCATCCTCTAACTACACTTTTGGATAGACCACTTCTGCCCAAAAAAGGAAAACTTTGCATACGCACCGGTATGGATTTGCCTCTATTCCCTACCCCAAGAGTTCTAGTTAGAGGAAATTTTACTGGGCATAAGCTATGAAATTTTACCAGTATGAAATCTTCTGAAGCTACCAAACAGAGAAAATACACCTCTTATGCAAGGATATGTGTCTATATGAACATCTCCAAAGCTCTTCCAGGAACAGTTACATTAGAATACCAAGACGAGGAATGGGCCCAAACCATAGAATATTAACACATCCCTTTCAGATGTCGAAAATGCCATGAACATGGACACCTGTTCAGATATTGCCCTCTCAATGCCCTCCCCTCCAAGAGGGAAGTTGAATAGAAGCCAAAGGAAGAATTTAACCAGGTTCAAAATCAAAGGAGACAAGCACAGAAGAATCCCACAAACAATAATGGAAAAAAGAATCCAAATAATAATTCATTTGAAGCCCTTAACCACCTCCCAGAAGCAGAAGAGGTGGAAAACCCCCACAAGACCGAGGGGAAAGATCCCAGCAAGAACAAGGAAGATAATTTGTCACAAGAGTATCAAACCCCAACAAACCAAACAGATCCATAGACTCACCCAATCCTAGGGAAAGAACCAGAAAGAGAGGAAGACACAGTCATGGAAATGGATGAGAAGAACCTAGTAGAAATCGACCTAGACAGGTTAGAGGAAGCACTCAACAAGAAGGATATCCAAACCATACCAGAGGACCAACTCAGGAAAGTTCACAGAGTATTTATGGACTCATTAGCAGGGGCTACATCTAGGCTGGGGATTAGCATAGACCCAAACCAAGATCCAAGAAAACACCCAAAAGAAAACAAGCGAAGGGGCATAAAATCGGCTCATCAGCTAATAAAGGAGGCGGGAAATTATATGATCAACTCGAGACAGATTCACATGCTCTGAGAGAACTCCTTTTCCCACCCACCAAATTGTTAACTATGAAAATCCTCACCTGGAATATCATAGGCCTAAATGGAAGATCCAAATAAAGGATTCTTTGAAACTGCATCAAAATGGAAGACCCTGATATATTTCAAATACAAGAGACAAAATTTGCAGGGAAAACTGCAGAAGATATCATCAAAATATGTTGGCACAACTGTGAATCCTATCAAATGGAATCAAAAGGGGCTTCAGGAGGCCTGGCCATCCAATGGAATCCTGCCACAGTTATCCTCGATCAAGGCCTCTCCACTCCATGCACCATCACAGCGCACTACAAAACCATTGGTTCGGACAAGGAGGGAATGATCACAAACGCCTATGTACCACAGAACATACAAGACAAATAACTCTTTCTTCATAACCTAACTTACCTAGGTTCTTTAGCAGAAGGAAAGCGATGGATAATAGGGGGTGACTTCAACATGATTCTCACACTGGAGGAGAAACGAGGGGGGGAAAGCGCCTGGAGAAAGACACCGCAAAATTCCAGGTACTCATAGAAAACCTCAGATTGGTAGATATTGAGAATGGAAATGGCACCTACACCTAGACCAACAAAATATCAGGTCACCAACAAATAGCATGCAGGCTTGATCGCTTCCTCATCTCAGAAACACTCCTTCTGGAAGGTACCCTAGTAGATTCCAACTTCCTCCCGAAGGTAGGCTCGGACCACTGGTCGGTTCAGCTCTGAGTTGACACTATTGCTACCTCGAAGCTTAAACCCTTCAGAGTTGAGAAATTTTGGCTCTCCCATCTAGATTTCGAGGGGCTAGATCGTCACTGGTGGAGCACTGCTGAAACACAAAAAGGTACAAAAATGTATTGCTTCCAACAAAAACTCAAATATTTCAAACAACAAGTGCTCAAATGGGACAAAGAAGTCTTTGGGAACATTTTCCAGGAAAGGAAAATGCTGGAACAAAAACTAGAGAACAAATCATTCATGCAGGATACACAATCACTCAGCAACAGGAGGAGAATGAACTCAAAAGGCAAGTAGAAGAAAGACACAAGTAGGAAGAAATCATGTGGAGATAGAAATCATGGGTTCAATGGCTCAATGAGGGAGAGAAAAACACCAAATTCTTCCATCGTTCCATGATCCATAGACGCCTCATCAATCGCATCACAAAGCTAGATGACTCGCAAGGAAAAACCATCTTAACTCATCAGGAAATAATGCACGAGATGACAGATTTCTACAAGGATCTCCTCTCAGAACCCAATGTTGACCGCATCTCAGAAATAGAGTGGGTGACCCAAAATATCCCAACTATAATCACCCAAGAACAGAATGAGGCTCTCATGACACCAATAATGCAAGCAGAAGTGGATCAGGATATTCAAGAGTTACCCATAGGAAAGGCTCCAGGTCCAGATGGTTTCACAACAGACTTCTTTCATTCTTGTTGGCCTATGATAAGGGAGGAAGTGTGGCAGCTGGTGGAGGATTCTCGTAGCTCAGGCAAAGTTATTCCAGCACTAAATGCCACTTTCCTCACTCTAATTCCCAAAGAAGAAAGGGTCACTAATCTGAAGAACTTCAAACCCATAGCTCTTTGCAATGTGATCTACAAAATCATTTACAAGGTCATAGTTGTAAGACTTAAACTAATTCTCCCCTTCATCATCTCCAAGGAGCAATCAAGATATGTCCAAGGAAGGAAAATCATGAACAGTGTCATACTTTTCCATGAAATTATTCACTCGCTTAAAAGCACCCGCACTCCAGCTATGCTTCTAAAACTTGACCTTTCAAAAGCTTTTGAAAAATTAAGTTGGAAATACATGAAAGCTCTCGTATCGTCTTTCGTTTTCAACAACGATTGGATCTCTTGGATAATGAACCTCATTTCCTTAACATGTTTCTTGATCCTCGTCAATGGTGTCCCCTCTCAACCCCTCTCCCTCTCAAGAGGAATAAGGCAAGGTGGCCCTCTCTCCCCTTTCCTTTTTGTCATAATGGTTGAAGGTCTACGACGTTGTATCAAGGCCTCAATTTAAAATTTATCCATCCAAGGCCTCCCTCTTCATGGGCTACAACTGGAAGCCTCCCATATCCAATTTGTCGATGACACACTACTAATGAACACCCCCACCGTGCAAGAAGCAATTAAACTAAGTTCCATCCTCTCTGATTTCAGCGAAGCCTCTGGAACCACCTTTAATCTGGCCAAATCACAGCTCTTTTTTTTTAATACTCCTGTAGCAATCCAACAACACCTTTCTCCACTCCTAAATACCCTTGTTTTCACTCTTCCCTCTCACTACCTGGGACTCCCTCTCTCTGAATCAACAGTGTTCGCACCCAATTTGTCACAAGGTGAGCAAATCGAGGGTGCTTACATGCCCTGTCGGGTCTTGCAAGGCATGACAGCTGTGGAAGGAAGGGTTAGAGGAAACAAAACAAACTACAAGTGAGAATTAAATAACAATAAACTAAAACTGTGAACATATGGATAAAGAAACAATAAACATAAAAAAGACACCGATATCACCAATGGTTTTGAGCTAGTCTATTGATGAAATCAGAGCACGATGAAGGAAGAGAACTGTGGTTCCTTCTTCCCCCAAAGGAAGGCTCTTGAGGCCCTCACAAACTTGCTTCCCTTACAATGCAGAGAACTGAGAATGATGGTGAAATAACTCCCAGCATAAAGAAATGTTGTCGATGTGTTATCGTCAAAGAATGAGCCCTTGACAATCTCAACAGCATAACAACACTTGAAATTCCTTGCGAAAACAATGTTCTTTCATGGCTTTTTATAGCAGATCACCGGGCGATTATGTAACCTCTTCAAAGTGTGAAAAGGGGCTCTTTAGGGCTTCATTAGGTCATTAACCCGCCTACCCTGCGGATTCAGCTCGGATTTGGGAGTCAAATCAGATTGGGAAATGGTCCGTAAGTGGTTGAGAGGCCGGCTAATTCAATAAATGCGTCGTTTTAGCAGGTGCATGGATTTTGTCGTTGACAGCTGCGTGTCGTGCGCGCATGCGCGTAGAGTACGTTCCTGTCCTGTGCATGTGCGCGCGCACCAAACTGTTGTGAAGCGCCCTTCAATCTTTGGTTACTTTGTATAGTTTTTGACCCTTCTGGAATACTGTGAAATTAATTCAGTTCCATGAATGAATTCATTGTTGTTTTGATGATGTGGAGTTCTTGTCGCCATGTGCGGACGAAATTTCGGTGATAACAAACAGCCAGAAACATCTCATGGGATTCCCTCCTACTCTCCATCACCAATTGTTGTAGAAACTGGACCTTTCTCTCCCTCAACCTCCCAGCCAGATTGGTTCTCTTAAAGTCAGTTGTCCAAGCCATCCCATCTTACCTCTTCTCAGCCCTAGCTTCCCCTCAATCTTTTATAAAGAAAATAAGGAATCTGCAAAGAACCTTTCTATGGCATGGACAGAACCCGAACAAAAAATGGGCCCTTGTCAGCTCAGACAAGGTCTGCAAGCCCAAATCTTCAGGCGGACTGGGCCTTCGGGACCCTGGAAAATTAAATAGCACCATGGGAGCAATAATTTGGTGGAGATGGATCAAAACACCAGTAGATATCTGGGCAAAACTCTGGAAATGTAAATATTCCCCAAACACGCATCAAAATCAACTCATAAGAATGCAGGAGCAAATCCAAGGATCCAACATCTGGAATGCGGCCTAGAAAAACCAGCCACTCATACAGGAACATGCCTTATGGGAAGTTCACAATGGCCAGAATGCCCTATTTTGGATCGATTCCTGGCAACAAATGCCACCCCTACAACTGGAAGAAAATATACAATCCTACGAAAATCACATTCAAGATCTGGCCACTCTGAAAGTGGAAGATTTGTGGACATATACCCCCAGTAGATCCCCTTGACGAAGATGGAAAACTACTCATCATGAACTCCAAGTGGTAATGGACTATGACCTGTAGCAATGGAAACAAGCTAAAACCCAAAGGTGAATCTGGAAAAGCACAAACCAAGACATTCTCATACCCTCTCTAACTCTAACCCCTTCACATATTCGGCGAAGTGAAAACAAAGTTATGAATAGACTGGCCAATGCAGGGGTTGACTCTATGCAGTAGATCATTCTCCATGATTCCAGGCAGTCCCAAAGCTCGCCCCTTTGGCTCCAGTGCGAGGAGCTTTCTTATCTGGATGGCCCTAACTCGTACGGGGTGCCACCTATGTCTACTTAGAATTTCTTCAAAGTCAGCAATGATCAGAATAAACAGATGGGATGCGGGCATATTTGTCAGTAGATAGGTTGCTGGAATTTTTGTAACCAGATAGGCTACAGGCATTTTTGTAAGAAGATAGGCTATAGGCATCTTTGTAAGTAGACAAGATTCATGTCTTTTCGTAAGCTCTCAGTTGGAATTAATATAAGGATCCACTTTTTATTCACAAAAAAAAACTGTATTAAATTCATTTAAATGATCTGCAACATACCCACCTTTTGACATCTTCATACTAAATAATCTCTTCATTAGAAATACCTTATGGGACATAGAGGGTTTTTCATACAGTTTAGCCAATGTGTCCATCAACGCCTTCATTTTTTTTTCTTTGGAAATATTGAAATCCATAAGCGCTTCCAAGCTCAGTCGTATCAATCCTAGTGCCTTTTTGTCAAGAACCTCCCATTCTTCATCCTTCATGGTCATCGGCTTCTTTGATATTCCACCCAATGGTGGGAATATATCCTTCTGATATAAATAATCCTCCATCTACATCTTGCATAACTGGTAGTTTTGGTCGTTAATTTTCTCGACCCTAAACTTTCCATCTTCCGCCATTGCTCCCACTCGAACCAAGAACCGTATTTTTCTATGAGTTACCTTTCGTTGTGATCAAACTTGTTAGAAAAACAAGATCGTGGAGAAATAAAATAAAATAATTGTGTAAATAAAACACAAAATATACACAAGACAATAGAGACATAGATATATGTGGTTCACCTAGTGTGGGCTACGTCCACCAGAGAAATTGTCAGGTCCTTCCTTTTTATTATCCATCAAAATGAAGGGATACAACCTACAACACACCCACTGTAACTTCCTCTTATTTCTCTCACAGTATCCTCTCTCAAAATACAATATTCGCGATGATACATAACCGTAATACAATTCCCTCATAAAATAGGGTTTCCATCTAGGGAAAAAAATACTAACATAACTAATACTGTCATATATGTGACCTTATAATGAATGGTCCAGATTTACTATGAAATTACAATATACATTTACAAGGCAATTTTTCCTTCATGGGATTTTCCCTTAAACCCCCATCGAGACACGCTTCCCTCGAACCTCCCATTCGGGGGAATGAGCCCCCCGGATCCCCACAGGGGAGGAAATCCCCCCCGTGTGGAAGGGTGTACACTATTCCGAGGTGTATAGTCTTCATGGGGTATAAACGCAACTAAAAACAAAGACCTATGAATCGGGAAGATAATCAGGCTCCACAACCAACACAATGATTATCATTCCCACATAATACTAGAACATATTCACAATAATTTCCATATGTTCAAGGCCTCAACAATCATTTCAAGTATAAACATATTTTGGAGACCACATTAGGGAGTACTTCCTAATATTTATTTTTATGTGTTTTTTTTATCTTGTTTTCTTTTATTGGTTTGAATTATATGTGCAAATTGTCAAATATTTGTCATTGAATGTTATGTTTCCATAACCCTTCCTTGAAATTTATAGTTTGGTTTGAATGTGACCTTTATAACCAATATGACATTTTGAATTAATTTTTACCTTATCTATTTGAACCATTGTTTTGCATGAACAATGGGTAGAAAGAAATAAGCCATATTGAGGGAATTGAGGTTAGGAGAAAGAATTTTACAAGAGGGATTAAATCCCTTCAAATAAGTATATTGAAGTACAATACTCATATTTTATGAGTGCCAATGGAAACTCTCAAACAAGCTCCTTCAAAGTACATCAATATCAACATTGGTGGTAGCTATAAAACAAGTTACATTGCAATACATTTTCTAGATCTCAGGGGGTGGATCCTCTTCTCCTTGGCACATAAATGCCAAGGTTTTAGGTCCATCTATGATCAAATATGTCCCACTTCTACTATCTATAATGGATACATCCTCTATGATAGTATGAGGGATGTTTTCTTACACATGGGATGTCCATTTGTATTCTCTCAAAACTTGATTCATGGCATTTATGTATGGATCATAAATTTCAATTAATATCCCAAAATCCAAAGGATATGGATCCATTTACTCCCTAAAACAAGGACATAAACAACTAGAATGTCAATTAATATAAAAATGAAAACCGTATAAATATTGGGCACATAACAAATCCTAACATAGATATCATTGATATTTCCTAGTGCTAGAATAGCATGAGAATTGAAGCTATAAACCCTCTGGAAAGATTCATAATGTTGATTTAATTCCAAACCCAAAGACCTTATGAAGCTTGGAGGCATAAGATTATCAATATACCCATTGTCCACCATACAATTATGAATGAAAAAATCATCAAACTCAACTATGATGAAATATGGAGATATCTTGTGTGAAGGATACACTAGCCTTAGTGAGCAAGGAGTTGTACAAGTGGTGGGACCAGAACTAAAATATGCACATGCTATGGGATTTCTCCTTTTAGAATCTTGTGAATATTTTCCATCTATTTTAGCAACCTATGCGCATCTAACATGTTCAATTTAATGTCGGGAATTTTGATCCACTCTTGTGCACATCCTTCTTAACACTAGGGAGTTTAGACCCAGGGTTTGTCTATATTTGTCCAACAATAACCCCAAAGCACTGACATATCAATCCTCTGCCAAGGCCAAGGAAGGTCTCACCCGAGATGCAAAGAGGATCATAGAGACCATAAGGTATTTTGACAGGGATGAAGTCTTAAGCATACAAAGAGTCATCGGAATTGGAATCCATGTAGCTTATATACAAAATATCATTAGGACTAAGAAGTAAAACAATACACACAAATATTCAACTCACACGTGATAGACATGGACTGGATCAAAATTGTTACATCTTTATTACTAAATCCATTCCATCATTACAGAGGTATACATTATGCAGAACAGATACATATGACAACCATAGAACTTCATATATTTACTATATAAATCCTCAGAGTTACAACACACTGTGCAATGCGCCTTTGCTCAAAAACTTAGATATATAACAGTCACATAAATATATTCAACAACATTATAATATTACAACAGGATCAGAGAAAGATCATTACTAAGGACTCAATGAATCTTTTCTCCTCAGTACCTAGCTAGCCAACCAGCCCTATTTCTAATATTACTGCTTATTTTTATAGCATTCTTTGTTGGGGAGAGTGTCTCTCTCTTCTCTACTCCACCCATTTTTCTGAAAAAAAAATGCCTCACGCACTTTTGATGTCTATTAGTGCTCCACGTAGAATTTTTTGTATCAATGGAAATATTAACTTCCCTTCCAGCTCATCCTCTAGCCATCCCAGATCCTTGTATGCTACTAGAATTAATCGTTCAATAATATTTCACGATGATTCCTTTCTAGATTCTGGCGAGCATCTTCTTGATTTTCGGTGATACTTTCAAAACTCGAGCTATCACACACTGGGTAGACTTTAAACGTGGCACGCAACTGAAAAAACTTGATCTGGCATGCACTCTTTGTCATTCCTCGCACATTTCCTTAGGTGTGCACAAAACTATGGAATGAGTGCACACAACTACGTTTATGCATGCACAAAAAAGAACCCTAAACTTTGGGTGTCAACAGGCCCCCACCACTATTATTTGGCTTGTCTTTGAGCCAACTTCTTTATGGAATGATAGTCACAGTGGACGACACAGTGTTTTTGAATTCCTCCAGGAATTCCTTATACTGGTGCTTGGGATCATTGAATTGGCCCTAGAGATCCTTGGAAAGTTGAATAGTGGCCTCGACGTCGATGATTGTGATTTGAGAGGTTGTAAGGTCTATGATGTTGAGTTGCTCGACAAGGGGGCTGGAAGAAACTTGTATGTCAAAGAGGTGGGTAAACTAGACCAGGGCCTTGTCAACAATCAAAGTGATCAATTCGCGCATATTTTGTTGTTCAACCCTAACTGTAGTGATATCCTTCATTCATGTGGTAATGGCATGCATGGAAACGGTGCACTCTTTGGGAGGCAATGAACCCACATCTTGTTTTTGTTGCATGACCTCGACCTCTGTTGCACGAGTTCGATCATAGAGAGTTTTGAGCTCGAGAGGGCTCTGTAAATAATCCCACAATTTGAATCTTTGAGTGACCAGCTCAGCGAACCCTTGGGCATGGTTGTCCTAAATGGTGATTAACACCTAGGAAATTTTTGTTGGAGGGATATCTCTGCTGGCATTTGTTGTTGTAGTTGGTTCCTTATTTAATGATTTTTTTATTGCAGAGACTGAACATACTCGATGATTGTTTTCATTTTCTATAGAGATGGAATATCTAGTTTCACTAGTGTTGGCAGGGTGACCTGGGAATAGGCCTCATTGAGAGCAATGGTCATGTTAGTGTGGTCACTAAGAACGGAAGCATATTGACCCTGAGTTTATGTGTGTGCAGCCACTTCAGCAATGTGTAGATCCTGTAAAAAAAATTGGGCCTCTTCAACTTCTTGATGCATGGGATTCCTGTTGTAATAGGGATCGCGTGGTGTCATGATTGGAACGCTCTTGCTCATAGTGGATGTGTAATTGGGCATGTTCATGATAAAACTCTCGATTTTCATCCGACCAGTGCATGGGAATTCTGAGGAGTTTTGTATCAAGTGATCAAGCCCTATGATGATCGGGAATGCACTGTATCCATGCAATAAAAGTGTCCATAGGTTCCAATCCATCGTACCGATAGGAATCAATTTTGTTTGTGCACTCCTCTAAGAGATATGCACTGTTAAGAACCAAACATCAATATAGCATGGAAAAACCTCAGGAAAAGTACTCAACGCCTTGAAACAGAGATAAGTTCAGATAATAAGCCTCTTCGAGGGGGCAACCTCCTTTTACCCCACTTAAATGTTCAAGTACAAGATGA